>JAUTBZ010139141.1:0-13039 GCA_032361785.1 Lepetodrilus galriftensis | reverse complement strand
GACGATGCCCCACAGTTCTAACAAGAGAAAATAAATCCCAAAATGTTAGTTATTGATTTATTTATTTTTGGATTTTTTTTACCATAGTAATAACAATGCATTAACTTGTTTAAAATATACTTTAGTGCTTGGATTTGTGCTTTGTGCTATTATATTTAAATAGTTGCATTAAGTAATTTCCCCTATGGGTGAAATATTCCAGCTGCGATGTAAAGCATTACCGGTAGTTCAATCAAAATAAATTATTATTATTATTATTATTATTATTATTATTATTATTATTACTATTACTATTATTATTACTATCATTACGGTGTTATTTAGAAAACGACTCTAAACCCCAATATAAAATATAAAATAAGAAATATTATTATTATTTTTTTTTTTAAATTTATTTAATTATTATTATTTTTATTATTATTGATAAAACTACACTCACCATTGTCGCCGAGGTTGTCCTCCACGAACTTGACGGCGTCCTGCATCTGGTCCTTGTTGCGAACGTCCAGCTGTATGGTCTTGAGGCGGTCTGAGCAGCTCTGTTTCAGCAGCTTCTCTCCAGGGCCGTCCTGAAAGAGGCAGGCTGCGAACACCGTGATTCCCATTCCGTCCAACTTCTTGGCCAACTCGTGACCGATGCCCTGATCACAGCCTGAAAAAATAATTTAAGATTTCTAGTACATTGCTAAAACAATATTGCATCATAATTTTTTAAAGATATTAATTAATAAAAAATTGAATTATTTTCTTTTCGATTTCTTTTTTAAATACATGTAGTTACAATTTAATATATATGTATATATATTATTTTTTTGGGAATGGGTGAACTATTTGCAATGATAAATGTAAAACTTGTTGAGTAATTTATTAAAATTAATATTTAGCAGAATCAGACTTTAAAACTAATCCCCCCTATGAGCTAAATTTTCAGGGTAAAAATTATTTTAAAATTTAGAAATGATTTTTTAGTAATGTACCGGTCGGTAACACATGCTGGAGAAGCAGTGAATTCAAACACTGCCTTTGTAAGCTAGTTACTTTCAGGCCCCGAAACTTTCTTGAGTACGATTTCATGCTCGGCTCACTAATCTTAACAAATCCCAGTATCAAATTTGTACTAAAACGTTTTGTAATCTCGTGGCCAGGTGTTTTGAACATTATTCTATATAGTATCTGCCATGATCATAAACAACTGAATGTGTCGGGTGACCTTTAGAAATTAAATCGTGTATACGACACACCCTTAATATCGATATCAATATTAATTATTATATGTGTTTCTTTCCCCCCACCGATATCTTCCGTATCTTTCTGTGGATTGACGTTCTCTGTCGTGTTTACATATCATAGAATTTCAAAATATCGGTAAATAACTTTTGATTGGAGCTTTCAGTGCAAACAGATTTACTCTTGGTGAATGCCTGAGGCTTGGATGTAATATAAAACATTTATCGATGGTGTTTACTGATCTCGGTTCAAACATTCTCAGAGAAATACCCATTCGTGCACCCGATGACCGTTCAGTTATGAATGACACGTTTGTGAACACGCACTTGCGGTACAAACACTTTCACAAGTTCGTACCAATCCATAAATCAGAAAGTATGTTTACTTTCACTAGGTGGTACTCTTGATAGTAAACTCTGTGATAGAAGTTGAGCATAAATCTCTGTTGTCGGCTACCATGATAAATAGATCTGTTTGTGCCTACATGCAAATAATACGTACAGTCGTAAATGGATTTATTATATTGAATATTCAATAGAGTTGAATAGTTTTGTTATTTTCTTGCTATGAGTCATGTTTCAAGGGTGTTTAAAGTGTGCAAATAAGAATAAAGGACCATTTTTCATTTTCACTTCTTACATTTCTTTGAAATGATGACGGTTCTATTTGGATATAGATAGTCCTCTCAACATATTTATACGCCTAAGGCATATCGTTCTGGTAACCAAGTGTGCGACCCTAAATTCGTATCAAGAATAATATTTTTTTTTTTTTTATTATATTGACCATTCACCATTGTCTGAATAAAATGTGACTACGGTAGGTCCTCTTTTAGTAATTCTACATTTGATATTGGATACATTTTACTATAAATGGTGAAACATCGCTGAAATGCGAGAAACCAGTTGCAGTGTCTCAAAATCGCAGATATTTTCATGTGCATGTTGTAAATGTTTATTGATGAAAATAAACTAATATATAATCCTAATATTAACGGGTTTTTTTGCAATAAATTGTTTTCAAGAAATAAAATATTTTTCCTACATGCCTGCCCTATTTTGAAAATGTGGATGCCTGCCCTATTTTGAAAATCCACATTACCCGAAGCATGCCCTGTTATTTATCTTGGCCTAAGAATACTACTGAGAAAATGCACCGAGTGACCCCACTACTGTGAGCCTTTGGCAAACTTTACCAGAGAGCTGTAGTGTAACGCACCAGTTGACCCCTGTCTTGCATTCTCCAAGCTACCTCAGATCTGAGGGTCTTCAGGTGCTTGGCATTCATTATTCATGTGCTGGGCTCAATGGACTGCTAAGCAGGCCCTGGCTGAGTGTTTATCATGTTGACAGTTTACTATTAGCTGAATGGAGGAGTAATGGTTGTGGTATGAGGAAGAGTATAGTATGCATGCATGAGCTGCGGGTTGTTGGCCTTGCACTTTAGGGGTTAATCAGGTGGTTCAATGTCATTCGTGATTAGTGCCACATTGTGTCTAAGTATGAGGGAGATTATTAATGTATTAACCCTTACCCTGCTGGATTAGCCACAGGCACTGCTTCTCAGTTGCCTCCAGCATGGAGAGGGTTAATAGACATTTGTTTTTGTACATTTGTTTTTTATAGCTTTATCTAATTATTTCTTTCTCTTTTATATATAGTTTTATTTATTTCATTTCATTTTTCTTTTCTTTTAGTTCATTTTCTTTTAGTTCATTTTCTTTTAGTTCATTTTCTTTTATTTATTTTTTTCAAATTCTATTTATATTTATAATTATATTCCATATTTTACTTTATTTTACATTATATTATTTTGTATGGTAACATTTATTTCCTTTTTTATCTGCTCATTCTAAATGTAACTTGGTATTATTGAGAGAGAAAATGAAAACATAAACAAATAATAAAGAATTATTGAGGAGTTGGTTGCTAAATGACAATTAGTAGAATCTATGTAAAGTCTACATTCCATATATACTTTATAGGCAGGAATATTTTTATTTTCATTTAATGAATGTACTTGCAAAAGGGTGTTAAATGTAACATGCAATACTGAAAAGAAATGACACTTAAAAAGTAACTTTTGATTGGGTTTTTAAGCATACTTTTTTTCAGTCTCGCGTATTACATTATCCACCTTTTTGCAAGAACTTTTAATTTAAGCATACAACATTCATGGAAATAAATCTATTTTTGCAAATTGTGTTAATGCATATTTTCAGTATTCTTCCGTTTGAAATGAATTATCATGATTTGGTTGCAGTATGTTTTTCACTGTTTGCAATCAATATATTGCATGTGCACAAAAGCACTTTTTCAATTTAAGCGTACCGAGTTTACTACAGTACAGTACTTCATACACTCGATAAATACGGGCCCGAAAATAATTTGCTCATTAATTCAAAATACATATGCACCGTGTAGGTTCATGGTAGTTTTATCCCTCAATTACCTACACCCACTTTTGATGTGGTTTACTATTGTATACTCGCGCTCTTTCCTTTCCTCTTTGCCCCCTTAATGCTGTGAACCCAGAAGAGTACTCAATTAATAAACACGACTCCGAAAATAGCGCCCTCGCGGTTTGCGGTTTAGCGAGTGTTTCACACCCATTGGTTGGGGTTCTAGTTGCGACGGCTTAGGTTCGGGCTGCGGTTGCGCCAATGCATAGGTGAGGTGCGTGCTGGGTGGCGCCGAATGCAAGTTTGGATCCCGGCCAAACCACAGTACCAAATTGCAGGTACGCTGTCAACATTTTAATGCGAGTGTTGGGCACTTTCTGTTGTTGTGGTCCAGGGTTAAAATGGAAGTGGTGATTTATTTGAGTGCGCGTTTGTTGATTATTATTATTATGGCTTTGGGTTGTTAGGGGTAGGGAGGATTTTCTCCAAAGATAATTAGAAAAATTATATTTTCGTGATTGTTTTTAAAATGTAGATGTTGGGTTTTAAATAAAGTGGTAATTTATTACAGTTCTCAGTTGTTGAAGAATACAATAACTGTGGTGTGTGTTTTTTTGTTTTTTTTAAATGTTTGTGTGTGATTTTTTCAAGATAATTACTTTTTTTAAATGACACTTGACGTATTCCAGCATTTGTGTTTGGATTAACCTCTTCACTGCTGGAGGCATAATATTTATATATGCCCAAAACACATGCACACTGAAACAATTCAGTAGGGAGAAAGTTAAACACTGTGTGTAAAGTGCAAGCAAGCCGGTAGCATGGAACTGTGTCTTGTTTTTTTAAGTCATAACATATGTGTGGTACATCAATTTGCTCGATTGAACTATTCATTATTAAAATAGAATAATGTATTTTAGCTACGTTTTTTCATGCAAATATTGTCAAATTTGAATTGATCTATAAACTGGTAACATTATTTTCGTCATTTTATTTTAAATTTTATTTGATTTAATATTGCAACTTTATTGCAGTTTTATTTTTTTATTTAAATTATTATTTGTTTAATAAATTCATAGTTTGATTGAAATTTATGATTTTTTTTTTCTGCAAAATTAACCAGCAATAAACTAATAATTTAACAGAGGGGGGGGGTGGAAACGGTTCCTACCTGTGATGAGCACAGCTTTCCCAGCGACGCCTAGAAATGCCTGCGGCAGGTTGCAGTACATGTAGTAGATGACGGCCAGGATGACTGCGGCGCCCAGCACAGTGTTCGGCAGCAGCGACGTGGACGACGTCACCAGTGGCGCCAGAACTGTCAGCAGCAGCAGCTGCGTGCACAGCCCCGACGTCAGTCTCACGCGGCCGTAGACGACGGCCATGGCCACATACGCCAGATACGACAGCAGCAGCATCATCGACACGCAGAACCACGCCAGACTCGACGTCGGAGAAGGCGACGACGACGGGACGGTGATGGTCAGAGTCTCCGACGACGGCATCTTGACCTGGGTGTTGGAGATGAAGTTAAGGATTGCCAATGCCATGATGATGGTTTCTATAGAGTCAGAAGTTGCCTGGAAATGTCCTGTTATTGGGAATCTTTAACCACTGACTTGCAAATCATACAGAGTTCAATATGACCAAGAAAAGTCTTGTTAGAGGAGTTTTGTCCAATTGTTCTAGAGTCCTGGAATATGGTGTGACAAGGGATTGTTCTTGGAGGAGGTTTCTGGAAGTGCTTTCTTTAACCTTTTCACTGCTGCAGGCAACTGGAGATGCAATCACCAATTTTGATCACTTTAGCAAGAAGGATGTCAAAGAATTATTCTTCACTGGCTTTGGAGTGCAATAGTCTTGAAACACTATGGAGTTATTTTAACCTCCTTGATGTTGCAGGCAACTGCAGATGCACTGTGATTTCAATGTCACAGGATTTTATTTTGTCCTCAAACTGCAGAGTCCAATAAGCTTGAAGAAATGCCTTGTTAGAGTTCTGTCCACTGCTGAGAGTCGAAGCCGTAATGGTCATAAAGAGTTCCAATAATGACCAGCGATTTCAATGTCAATGGATTTCTTTTAGTCCACAAACTTTCACATTTGCATAAGTCTTCAAGAGCCAGAGAGATTTGTCCACTATGCAGTCCACATGCCCTGGTTACGAGAATTTCTTGACCACCGTCTTTAAAACAAGTCCCAATAGCCTTGAAATTCCAGAAGAGTTTTGTCCAATGTCTTTGTTTAAAGTTCCAATATCGCCTTGGTTCAGAAGTTCAGAAGTCCTGTGTCCACCCAACGTCTCCAATCCTGGAGGTGCTCAAGAGGCAACAGAGAATCTCGGCCACTGGAAGTCCAATATTCAGGTGTCCAATAGCTGGGTGTCACTTCTGGGCACTGGGAGTCCAATAGCTGGGTGTCACTTCTTCACGGCTGGGAAGTGCTTCGCTGGACAGCCCAAGAGATAATGAGCCGGGAGTGAGGACGGCTGCAGTACTTATAGACCCACGGAGGAGTCAGCTAGTGTGTTACCCCCCAGCCCAGTGCAGCAGGTATAGCAGAGAGAGAGAGAGAGAGTGCTGTACACTGTGGTAGCTGAGAACTGGGTTGGCTAGGACTGTGTGTATACCTGCCGCTGTAGTAGTACTACTACTCTCTATGCTAGGGGGGTTAAGCTTCCACAGCACAGACATACTGGCACCCCAGCGGTGCCCTCTGGCCTAGGGGGTGTAGGGTTATGCAGGGTACTTTTTTTTATTATTTTAATAAGGTTTTTGTGTGACTTGTTTTTTCATAATTTAAAAAAAATTAATATTATTACGTATCATTATTATTATTATTATTATTATTTATTATTATTATTATTATTATTATTATAATTATTAAGACAACATTCAACAAGCCAGCATTTCTGCTACGACGATTTTTCTAGAAAGACAGTCGACTATATTAATGTGATAGTGTTGATTCTTATTAGAAACTATTGATAATAAGACAGTACAGAATAGGTTTTAAAATAATATTGTTGTTGACTGTATTGATGACATGATATGAAGGTAGTATTCTTGTCTAGACAGGTATATCTCTGGCTGGGTTACCGGAAGTTGACCACAGCTCTCTTCCATTACAACACAACCGGACTTCAGCTCTTCAAATGTACCGTGGACTAATTCATAGACACATCCTGCTCTAATATAACCACAGGAGCCGTCGGTATCTAGCTACACCCTCTAATGACATGGACCCGAACACATCACGACAATGACGTCACGTAGATGTATTGAAATGATGGCACGAATAGCTTTACATAGTTTATCATGCATAAACTATCTTCCAATTTGCAATGCACATATATCAATCCTATGGAATGTATAATACGTGTGCATGTATTACTGGTCGTACGTTATAATCAAGTGCAAGTAACGATATCAGAGATCACACTAGCGACTACTTTCATGGACATATCTCCTGATTTGGTACACGTTGTGTAACCTATGAACACTCGCTAGCGCTAGGTTTCATTAACACGCCTCTGGTGTATGCGTTCTGTGATGTATTGGACTTTGTCACTTCCAGCGTCGTACTGATTGTAATCTTAGTAAAAAGTGATGTGAACAACCCACACTTAGGACAATCAATGTATCTTTCCAGGGATGGTTCCGAAGAAGTGGATGATAAGCGCGGTCCCATGGGGGAAGTGTTCCTATTATTGTTTTCTGGTTGATTTCTGGTTATACATTGTATCAGATCTAATCATCTTTGATGACTGCAGACTACATTGCATACAACATTTAACTGAATACAGCATTTATCTAACTCCACAGACCCACTTGTATGACTATTCTATAGCAATACCAAGAAGAACAGATAGAGGTTCCACTGGAATTTACTCTTTTAAATGGTTAAATTAAGGTTCATTATTCATGGTAACTAATGATATGTTCACGGGATTTAATCACAACGTTGACTATCCAATTGTGTACAACAGTGGCTGAACACTAATATGCAAACATCATGCAGGCTTTTATTTAATGAATACACGTACATTTATGATTTAACTCACCTAAATTGACAAGCCGTGTTAAATGATATTTAAATCGGGTTTAAACTCCAATTTAAAAACCAATCAATAAACCATTACCGTGCAATATACCATAGTTAATTACTACTCCAAATAGTATGATTCATATACAATGTTTTAATGATGCAATTTCTTGTAATATACTAATGTTTATAAAATACTGATAATTATTAACATACATTTCGCGCGTCTTTGAATCGATCCCCTAGGCCTAGCAACCTTTTTAATCATATCATATATAACGTTTCTTGTCAGACTATTGTTGGTTTGATTACAAACAGGAAAATAATATGTATTGCTTCGTACAAGTCGGTCATGAAAATTGAGAAGATTCGATCTAACATATCAGTTCTCTTGGATTGATATATCTATTCGAAGTATTTTATTTACATGGATATTGTTCTCAGAATATGTAATGTCTTTTATTAATATGATTTTATAATTTAACATATTCCGGTTTATGGCGCAGTAAAACAAACATACATGTTGTTGAATCAGTATGAATCCTAACTTATATGTATTGATGAATGGATGTGTGATTCATAATATTTGGGTGACCAAACCCATTAAAGAGATGAATAAAATACGGACCCCAGCATATGCATTGATGAATGGAGGATGGTTCTTAATATGGTTATGTGACCAAACCCATTTAAGCGATGAATTAGAGCACTCCGATGACGCACGGTCAGTCACTTAATTTTGTACACGAAAATTCACGACAAATATAAGTCGCAATAACATATTAATGTTATAGACAGCGTTAGCAGTGACGGGAACTCATAGACCATCTATGAAACCCACCGGCCAGAATATCCATTGACGGCGAAAACATTGAACAGGTCATCGTTTCCAGTTACGCAATTTCACACCTCAACGCATACGGAAATCTCCGACGGGTCTCTAAAGTGAATCACACCGCGATGGATCGTCTCAATGTATGACTCTTTTTGTTTTCGTGGTTGCTGTTATAACTGAGGAATTATTGTTGGCTTTGGTCCGGGTTCAATATGGAAGCAAGAATAACATTAATATTCACATGGAACAGAAACAGGAGTATATTATATATGTACACATCGCATTCGCATTTACGTTATACATTGTAAATAACCTTGAATCAATTTCTGGATGTACGGTATGTGTAATCAAGTGGGTCATATACACACAAAAATAAATTATGGTCTGAACTTATATATATTCTTTTTGTGGGGAGGCTTTCTACCAAATTTTGGAACTCAGCTTGAAGAATATGGTGCCTTCTTCTCCCAACGTGTCTGCAAGTTCATGACAAGCACATGGATCATATGCAAGTTTGGACATTTGTCGTTGTTGAAATAACATAACATAAAGTAAAAATTATATAATCAAGAAAGGTTACTTATTGTAACTGGTCCTTTATTACTTTTGATGAGTATATTTCGGAATTTTACATTCACAATACTATATAGTAACACTGAGATGGAGAATATATACGATGTCGTCGTCTTGAGCAGTGTCTCAGTGGTCTCAACGGTCTCAGTGTCGCAATCGTCTCAGTCGTCCCATCGTTTAGAAGACATCGGAATGTATAGGCCTACTTCGGGCGGTTTCTCAAGGATCGAGCGAAGTGGCGAAAGCAATGCTAGAGTGACGTCACGAACGTGCTATAGGACGGCCCACGAAGCAGGAACACTTGTCTAGCAACAACTAGACATGCGCAATTACACTTCCGGGCTAAACTAGCGTAACCGCCCGAAGTAGGCCATATACTTCCCACATACCTGGTAGTCACGATTAATATTCTCGTATAAATTTGATAGGAACTCGGATTTAGACAATCTGTACAATGTGGTCCTATGACCTTCTGTCAATATTGTAGCTAGATTACGCATATCCTAACTGTCGGACGACTACATATGAGCAGCTATTAACTACTACCCAAGGGGTACAAGACGGTAAGCTTAGATGACTGATTGAGGCATTTTCTTGGAGGTCATATCAAGACGGCCGTGAAGGACAACGATTTGGACAAATTACAAGGCCATTCTGAACCAGCTGCCAGCATTTAATTCACTATGTATGTAGCTTACGGCTTATTGACATGCATACACTGATAAGTTAATTAAGAAATTCAATTTAGTTCAGCTGCAAATTAAATTAAATGTATAAAATTAAGGCAAGATTTTCTTAGGAATTTTATAAATATATTAACACTCTGAATGTATGGTATTGAGATTAGAACACAATCGATATTACCATAATGAATTTGTAAGACATCTTTACGCAGCAAGAATGCATTGCAATTAAATGAGGAAATGGAACGTGGTATTAACAATTTAGATAAATATATGGTGTTTTGACATTTGCGGGATGTTATTGAAATTCGACATTGCAAATTTCATTTGAATCCGACCCGCTAATGATATTTGATCCCGGAGATTTTTAGCTCTCGATCAATCAGATTGTTGGAAATATCCTAAATGTGTTACAATTAAAAAATAAATACATAATTAAAGGTCGTAGCATTTTTACAATTATTACAGTATATTTAAGCGTACGATTCCTTAGTTACGGGAACCTAAATGCCATACTTAAATTCTGTAATGTAAATGTAAACTTATTAACATTCACTGTGGGATTCCATTTGTGCTTTGGGTACAATGAATTTCCATTTTTCGTATTTGTTGTTCACTCTCCAAAAGGATGAATGCTTTATAAACTATCACTGCGAGAATGTACAGGCGCAGTGACTCACGTACGCTACATAGATCTAGATCTACTTAGTTTTACTATTGTTATTATGAGTATTATTATTGTTATTATATTATTATTATTGTTATTATATTATTATTATTATTATTATTATTAGTTTGTGGAGATATACCCACTTTAGCACTGGTATGAATTCATAGTGCAAGAATTTGAGCCTCGGAATATCTTCCAAATGTCACCCTCTGATAATTGAAACTAGAAGTCTGAATCGGTATTAGAAAATACCAATTGTTATCTCGAGCCAGTAGTCTATTTTTACCATACATTACTTCTCGGCCTGTGAAAATACATATTCTGTTCTGTATTCTGAACATTGTCAGAATTGCCTTACATAATTTACATAATTACGTTACATAATTACGTATTGGAAGGCACGTACCATTGATGCGGTGGGCGGTTATTGCAGACAGACAGACGGACAGACAGATATTTTATTATGCAACTGGTACATAATACAACATCAATAATTAGCTTTAAATGAAACATGCATGATGAAATTGCTCTTGAATGATTTCTTCATTAAAAAACACACAAAAACATTTACTTTTATACTGTCCATCTGAAAAGTATATAAACTCGAAAACAACTTTCCACTAAAAGAAAGAATGATTATTATAATAACTTCGTACAGTAAGGTGTTTCATATTCTCATATTTTTGTAAATGGCATCAAAACGGAAACCTCTTGGGTGGAGTTAGTGATTGGGGGTTGATGGACAATTACAGACGTGGAGAATAAACACGATATCCAGCTATGAGACTTTGCGATGACCCAGCAACACACGTCAAACTAGTTCTGCCAGTGACAGGAATTAAGCCAGCCATTCCTAGAGGAGTCTTTGATTTGAGACCTCGTGGTCTGAATTGAACCACATAACATTGATAGAAAACCGAATTCTTGATTGAACAGCAAACGACTAGTAGAAACGTTATATACTCAACAAAATAAATTAAGGACCGGAAAGTATTTTGTGGGAGACATTGAAATACCAACTTGCGATTGGGGAATGTGATGCATTTCCAATGTGTCTACAAGTTCACGAAGAGCACCTGTATCATGTAGACGCTTGGGAATTCTTCGTTATTAAAATAATTTACAGCTAATTTTATACTGCACCAACAAAGGTTGTTGGCATGATCCATATTTTTATATGAAGAGGTCCATAATTTCATGGACGAAACATAATGAGATAGATGGTTTTGTTGTATTTATATTTTAAAAACTATATATATGTATATGTTGAGAGAGAGAGGGAGGGAGAGGGAGAGGGAGAGGGAGAGGGATAGAGAGAGTGTGTGTTGGCTAATCAAACACAGCCAGCTAGTACTTCGTGACCCGGAAGTGAATACATTAAGTAAGAAACTCAGCTAATATTTCTTGACCCTGATGTGAATACACTTTAAGCGGGTGTGAATACAGTTCTTACAGTTCTTGGTAACAGTCAGTCTGGAGGATAAGCCCATCATTACTGAGGATAACATTTAGTCCATCTACAACTCGTATGTTGATTGCGGATGCATTGAGATCAACGATTCAATGGTGTCCTATACAGGAGCGGAATAAGACGGATGAATGTATTCCAGTACGTGGCTTTGGTTATAATTCAGCTCAGATTAAGTTATTGTATCATCTGCTGATTTCTTTGGCATAGTAAATGGGTCACAGGGTCAACCCGACACCAGCACAAAACATTTGCTAGATAATTCTGTTATCAAGGATAAATGGTCGTGAAACCTGAACAACGGGGCCAGATTAATATGAACCTGATCACATTTGGGTTTACAGACATTGCCAATTGATGGAAAGAAAATGTCGTTTCTTATGAGTTTTATTCTCTAGAGAACTATTTGACAATGGTTTAGGTGGGGTGTTTTTTTTTCAATAATAAAGTTAAAGTGAATTATAACATTGTAAGACGTGGATAGCAGAACTTTTGTTTTGCAACCTGAAATATGTATATCACCCACTAAATACACGCGTATACGCATACACTTCATACTCCCACACACAACAGATACGAGAATACAAGTGAGTATTTTCTTTTGCTATCTGTACACTATTTATCCTTGCAATTGTGCGGTACACGTTATTTATGCACACATGCCGACTGGTAAACATTGCAATCAAATCTAAACGGGCATACTTACGGTATAATCTCTAATTCAAATGCACCAGATCTGTAGAGCGTGTGATTCTCGTCGCTTTTTTTCACGAACATTGAATTAATACAGCTAGTGCACATGGCTTAATATCTGTCGTACGCAGTGTACATGCAATTTCTAGATATTGGCTAACACATTTTGGAGAAGAAGTTAGGAACAATGCCCGCTGTTGTGTACTAGTCATCCACGTCATAGAATATTATGACCGTCTAAATCAATTAGAATGTTTCTATAAACCTTCACCCACACTCATGCAATGCAGCTCAATGGAACGGTTGGCGCTACAATATGGAGCATACATGCATAGCCACCCCTCCGATACACACAGACACAGACACAGATACAGACACACACACACACACACACACACACACACACACACACACACACACACACACACACACACACACACACACA
>JAUTBZ010139130.1:0-10484 GCA_032361785.1 Lepetodrilus galriftensis | reverse complement strand
CCGCAACGCAGCACGGTTCAGGTGTGGACAGTTCATGCATTTTCATAAGAAGTGATCGGTTCACGCTGCGTTTCCCGCGCTAGGTTTGACCGCACCTTTATGGTCTTGAGAGTGCTGTCTCATAGTTGATATGAGTATTATTGTTTTGTAGTGTATATGAGAATGTTATCATCTTGTAGTGGATACAAGTCTCATAGTGGATAAGAGAGTATTATATGGTCTTGTAGTGGATATGAGAGCTATCACAGTGGATACAAGTGCTTGGTCTGATAGTGGATAAGAAAGTTTTGTGAAAGGGTACCCTGGATGTTAGGACAACGGCTTTAATATCCAAATCCTCTTATAACTGCATAACTGTATGTGAGTCGGGTCCATGTGAGTCAGGTCTGTGTGAGTCAGATCATTCTATGTTTAATTGTGTACATACCCCGTGCTCATTGAAGAGACCCAAGAACCAAGATGAACCATAGAATGAATTAATAATTTGGAGTTATCGAATCGAAACGTCTTTGTCAAAAATAGAGGCTAGGAATCTTAATTTACCCAATGCACTTTTCACTTGATGATGTTAGATTAAAAAGTTCATAGTTCACTGGACAGGGTGTGTGATTCCTATATAACTGTATCAAGACTTTAAGATGGCTGGGTGGCGTGACAGATATTGACAATCACCTTGGGCGAATGTGTGTAGAAGTAACAGGTGAGAATATGATGATAAAGAGTTTGATAATTGAATTATGTCGTTAGAATATCACCCTGCAGGTGCTCTGGTCTGATGACCTCTGACCTGTGGTCAAACGTGGCGAGGGATATTTCTATGACATACATTAGTTGGACGTATTTGTTTGTATTATGTTATGCACATCCTGGAGAGAGAACGGAAATTGATTCAAGGAATTTTGTACATGAAGAGCTAACTACTGGGGAGGAAAAACGTTTCATGTATGTATTTACTGTAATCATGCGTATACAAACATACAGTATTAGAAATAAAAGTCGAAAGATATATACAAGCATTATTAAAAATATTGATTCATTTGTGACACATAGATTTTACGGTTTCCAAATACTTTGGGATACGAATAATTTATGGTAATCATTCTGTTCTATTTCACATTGTCCAGGTCAGCATGGGTTAACTGCAATATTTATCAGATGTCATTCATCTATGTGATCTGCTACTTAGTACATTATCTTTCTATTAAATACTGGAGGATTAACTACACGGTTAGTAAACGAGCCATGGGGTAACACTACCGACACTAGGGGAGCGACACTACCGACACTAGGGGGTCCGGAATACCTGACCACTGTCCAGTCATTGAGCCACTTGCAGCTAAATGACCACAGAGTGCGGTCAGTCTTAATTATATTCATAGCAGGTATTCGTTTTATTTTTTACCTGGATGCAATGAAAGGCCGAGGGCAGGTGGTATTTAGATGAGAGGATGGACCCGTGTTGATTAACCCATTATCAACAGAAGGATACAATGTAAGTGACATGTTTGCATTCATGGTCATCTTTGTACTGTAAAAGTGGTTAACGGGTAGTTATTTGGACTTGATTCTGGTATCGTTAATTATTTGGTATTAACTGGTGTTGCTAATTATTTTCTATGATGGTACTGTTAATTACTTAGTAGTAACTGGTATTGTAAATGATTTAGTGTTGACTTATTGTTAATTATTTAGTATTTACTGATATTGTAAATTGTAATGTATTTTTAGAATGAACTGGTGTTATTATATAGTTAATTAGTTATTAAATATGAACTGGTATTGTTAATATTGTTTGGTATTAACTGGTATTACAAATACCAAGGGCCTATTCTCGAAACATTCTTACGATCATTTATATAAGACAATCTTAGCGATTCTTATGGTATAGCTACGAACTGTTCTTAGGCTAAGAGTTTCGTAAGAACGTTTCAAGAATATGCCCCTCTGGTATATTTATATAGGAAACTACTGTGAAATACTGGTATACTATTTGGGCTATTTTTGGTACTGTTGCTGTGAGGTTAAATGGTTATTTGTCTTCAATTAATCACCTAACACCTGTTCTATTTTACCTTTGATACTCCAAGACAATGTGGGCTTTTGAAAATAATTGTAATGAATTCGGTAGCGAAAGAGTTAAGTGACCAATGGATTAGACAAGTACAATTTCAAATATCAAAGATGTAACATAATGTTGACAATAAATTATCATTAAATTTTCATTAATTTATTTTGCATAATTTGTGGTCTATATCTATAAGCTACATATATAGGGAGAGATCAAGTAGCATGTGTGTTTTTGTTTGTGTGTATCCGAGCTCTATATATAATGAACTGCTGGAGACAGCGTCGAGATATACTGCACACTGTTCTGTAAAGACATATGCTATATGTAAACAGGTTATACATGTGCAACAAGTGCAGCGTGCTTTCTCTGCAAGGTTGGTGCAGCGACAGACCAGACGCATCCTGCGAACAGTTTTGTTTACCGGAATGCCAACTCGTACATTCCATTCCTTTCTATACGCTCTCCTCAAACCAGAATTCCTCAGGCCACTGGTTGCCGAATCTTTCTCTCTGTAATCTGTTAATCAGCCATTACAATATAATGGGAAATTAACAGTTTGTCAGTTTGTAGTTTCTCTTAAAACTACTGGCCACAGAAAACCACAATCAACATGACAGATTTCTGGTTTGTTTGCCCGTCATGCCAGAACGGTACCGTGGATGAAAATAACGCCCAGTGTGTTCTTAATGGCCCAAGCCGTCCGCTCCCAATTTACAAGTGTTTTCCCTCCTCCACATTTGAAGAGCTGGACGTTTTCCGTGCTAACATGTGGTCTGCAAGACACAAGTTTTACACAGTTTTACAAACCGATCAAAATACCATGCATAGCTTTCCCTTCAGCGTACAAGTGGTTGTTACAAAAGTTGTAGCCCGATGATTTTGTTTTGCTCCTTGTGAATCTGTGCATAAAATCCGAATAACACATTGTAGTTCAGGGTTCAGATTTGTGATTTATGAGTCAGAAATGTGAAATTGTGCCATGCACCATGGAACAACTTGTTGTGTTTTTATGTACAATAGGCTATTCAGGTAAACTGTGAAATTAATTGTTAATTGTCTTCTCCTGGGTGTCCTATTCTAGAAAAGTTCTTATTCTAGAAAAGTTCTTATGATCTTCTTAGCCAGTAGCATTTTCATAGCCCTACTATACGAATCTATAAGATTGTCGTATAATGATAAGCATGTTTCTTATTGTGATGCAATTTTTTTACCCACGTCTGCCTGAAAAATGCAGAGAAAAAAGCAGAATAGTAAAAGATTCTATAAAATTGCATTAACTCTCTCCATGCTGAATGCAGCCAGAAGCAGTTCATAAAAAGCAGTCCCTGTACCTAATCCAGCACAGAGAAGGTTAAAATCATGGCAGTATGATTTAGAACTACCCAATGCAAAACAGATGCTTGATTTAGTTTTCAAAGGTTCTATGTGAAAGTTAAAACTCTTGAAGGTTTGAAACTTTGCCAGTTTGAAACTGTTTCTATTTGATCATTTTTGTTATAAAATATTCCAAATTACAAAAACACATGCTTTGGTAAAATTTTCTGAAATAATCATGATCTTTGCTCTATTTAGTGTCTGTGGTCTATGGTTGTCTATGGTGTTTCTCTATGGTAGTTGTCTGTGGTTCTCTATAGTAGTTGTCTATGGATATTGTCTATGGTGGTTGTCTATGGTGGTTCTCTATGGTAGTTGTCTGGTGGTTCTCTATGGTGGTTGTCTATAGTGGTTGTCGATGGGTTGTCTATGGTGGTTCTCTATAATGCTAAAAGGTTAATTAATACTATATCCCTTCAATACTGTAGCTGTCAGAATATAATGGGATGTACCTGTATGGGCCATTCTGCAACCCTACGCCTCCTTTAACCGTATGTCCAAAGCAATATGAGTATTAACTATGAAATATCATCCCCAATCAATGCAAATTGGTCATAAGTAGAGAAGCCTGTCACTCACACTGGAGGAAATCACTCCTGGCATCTTTGCCACACATTATATCCTCTCACCGATTGGCGGTTGTTTTTTTCGACATTTGGTCGTGGCTTTGATTCCTGTGTCGGGACAGTGATTAGGTATGAACAGGTAAGTGAATGGGTTGGAGGAGGCTTCTCTCGGCTGTCTATCGGGGTGTAATTGGATTTCGCTGCGGTAACTTGATGGGTTTTCGACCAGCCCCACGAGCACCACTGGTTTCTCTGGCAGGAAGCGTGCAGATGACTTTTGGACGGAATCCAGTGGCCGTGTAAGTAATGAGCTTGCGTGTGTGGTTTGCATTTCGGTGTCGTCGTATTTCATGATATTTTTTGGGTGGCTTAACACGACTGGAGTTGGAGCATTACATGGGTATTGAAGCATTGAGGTTTTCAGTGAAGTTTGGTCCTGTTTCATGTATTAATAGCTAACCACCTGTTTCTCTTTCATGTACTAACAAAATGTTTGTAATGACAGATTTGTGGTAGCTTCTGTTGGGATAGCATGTTATAGGTATGTGATTGGTTGAGATACTTTTCATTATTAGGCTATTTTTGTTGGATCATAGCTACAGTACTCTACAGTATGGAAAGAGGTGTCATATATTCGTGGTTAATTAGATTAAGGTTTTGATTGATTGACTGACATAGTCTATTTTTTACAAAGGCATGGCTGGTTTTTTTAATTTTTTTTTTATATTTCCCAGATTATAGTTGCAAAAGGAATCCCTGTTTCTAATGGTTGACATTTTTAGGAGAATCTATTCACCTGACATCACACTGTAAACTTTTAGAAAGTTTAATGTGGAAGTAATATTAAAAATCCCTGAAATTTATGAAAACAATATGATAAATTTGTAGTAATTTTCATAATATGCAAATGAAGTAAGACAGTGAATGAATACGTATACAGGATTGAGTTAATGGAGTGTTGTTAATGACAACAGGGCCCGAGATTACGAAACATTTCTGAGTACGATTTCATACTCAATTTTGTTCATAAAGCGTCATGTGACGTTGTAGCTCGAGGCCAGGTAGCCCATCAAACATAAACTTTCATATTGGTATTCACTATGGCTTATTGTCATATTTTCAATTTATACTCGACATGTTCTCAGTTTATTCTCAACATCAATAATTAACAGCCAGTAATCTGCTTTGGACATATACATTTAGGTTTATGTTAGTTAACAATGTAGAATTTCCAAATGTCTACATGCTGCTGGTCTTCTTCAAGAACTTGCAGACACATTAGATAAAGAATGGCACCAAATTCCTGAAACCGAGTTCCATGTTGGTAGAAAGCTTTCCCACAAAATATTGTTTCGCTCTTGATGTATTTGGTTCAGTATATATATCAGTAAACAGTTACATCAGATAAAGATATCCAATTGATCGATTATAACTTAAATGATATTAATTTGTTCCACTTGGCGGTTGTAGCCACAATAACAATCATGATAACTGTTCATTAACCTCGATATAAGGACAATTCAATAGATACAGTTCCAACGACAGGTAACTCAATTCTTCGAGCCATTGTTCTGCGCTCATACCTGGCATTCCTTCTCTCTGTCTGTCGTAGACACCTGTCTCTGACATTACGTAAAAAACACCAGCCTAACTAATGCTCTGTGTCGTGGTACAAGTACTGTACTGTAGAACCAGTGGCGTAGTAATACAGGCCATTAAACACTATCTCCTCTAGCAATACCTTATCGCAGGTTCAATTACAGAGGGCTTAAGTATCTCAATTGACAGATAAGATTTGTTTCATAGTCGGATTGGTCTTGTAATGCTGTGCGGTGGGCTTAGTCGAGAGTGGTAGGCTAGTAAAGATTCGTAGGCTAGTAAAGAGTCATAGGCTAGTTGAGTGGGGTCGCTATTGGAGAGACGTAGTTATCACTAAATATATAGACAGGTATTCTCAGAAGGGGGGTTATCTCATTAACGACCCTCGATACCCGACGTCTGTGATACCTGTGATACCTGAAGTCTGTGATACCTGAAGTCTGTGATACCTGAAGTCTGTGATACCTGAAGTCGGCATTCAGGGTGGTAGTGGCAAAGTGAAGGTAGGTGGCAAAGTGAACTGGATTTTGTGGTAATTAATCTTGTGGTAGGTAATTTATGGTTTATGTTGTAGGTAACGTAGATATGTGTATTGTTCTAATGCCAGGGGGAAGTGTTGGGAGGGTTTGTGTAGGTGTACTTAAGTTTACTGGATATTTTATTTAATAATAATAATAAATAATATTAATAATAATAACAATAATAATATACAGCATTTTATATAATGTCCTATATATAGTTTTGTTAAAATATTACCCTAATAGCGCTACAGGGTAATTTTAATAACAGTTTTAATATAGATACATTTAATCAAATGGATATTGATTCTGTTAAGAAATATTTGATATTAATAAAGCATTTTGTGATAGGAAGTTGTGGAGAAGTCTTAGTGATTCTGGTATGGTGATAATTCAGATCTTTGTGTAGGCCTACCTGGCGACATTTTTCTTTTTGAAGTCCCTACCGCTGGAGTTCATTAAGATTCTGTCAAGATTACCTCACATGCAGTATATGGCTTTACAACTAACTCTTTGTCATATAATCATAAAGGTTTTATCAAGGTATTGAACATCTGAATTGAAGTAAGGCTACACATCTATAGCATTTGAACTCTTTTTATGTTAAAGATAATCAATTTCCTGCCGAACAATAATTGTGATTACACTCAACACCAAGAGGGTTAAAATTGTTTACTATTCCCTAATGTAGAATACCTGTATTGTTTGTAATCTATATACGCCCAAGGCATTAGGAAAATGCATATTCAGATACTTATTCCATGCATGTTGAATTATGGTTCATTGTACAGTGCTCCCTCGATATAATGCTGAATTTGGGGTCAATGACATGCCACTCATGTTATAATACCCGCGTTATATCAACAAATATAAGTGGAAAAAAATATCTTTTTTTCTTCTTCTTTTTAAAAATAAATGGGGTGTTGGACCCCACGTTGTATCCGAATATGCGGTGCATTGAAGGGCGTTATATCGAGTGAGTAATGTAATTAGTATTGATAGCAGTTTCTGATTTCAATATCCTGGCTTGCTTTAAAACTGGTTCTTTATTGGCAACTAAATGCAGCGTTGAAGAGCAATATTACATTGCCTGAGTATGGGGAGGTAATTAGGTCTGTGTGGCCTGGCAACATGGGCAATGATAGGCAACATAAACACACCCGGCCATGTGCTCGTGTCAGTCAACAGAAATATTAGGAATACCTGTTGTTGTGGTTATTTTCTTATAAGCTTTTTTTCAGTGCATTTTTCAGTTTGAGGTCATAATGACCACTTCTGTAGTTATCTGTATACCTCGACAAGAACACTTTTCTTTCTTGGGAACGAGTTTACGTTTGGTAATTAGTATCTGTTGCATGGCCATGTTTAGTAATCTGGGGGCCTATTCTCGAAATGTTCTTACGGTCGTACGACAATCTTAACGATTGTGAACTGCTAAGAGGTTCGTAAGAACCTTTCGAAAATAGGCCCCCGGGTTTGTTGCTGTAACATTATTTATGTAATTAGCCATACCTACCACGTGGCATAGTTTCTATTAGGCCAGAAGGCCCGTGCCTGCAAATCATTTGTCTTTTTACTATGGCATTTAATTCCCGCGGTCCCCCTCGGTAACACGTGGGCATGCACTGCACTTCACCCTTACCTACTACCTACAGAACCTGGTAAGTGCGGCTGGTAAAAAGCATGACAATCTGCAATGATTAGGCCATGGAATGCAGAAGGACAGATATAGACAATGCATGCCAATGTAAGTCACCATGACACCTCAGTGCACCAAACTCATGATAAAGCAGATTATCCAGTCTCAGAGGGTGGAAGTAAAACAGTTTAAACATAAAGTATACTGATTGGTATTAGATGTACTAGACTAGTATATGAAAGGCGATGCATGAATTACTTTACCCTCTGTTCTCCAGAAAGTTAGACTATCATTACTGATCTACTTTGAATAGGGTGAGACTAACAAGGTGTGACACAGATACATGCGAAAGTTCAACTTTGTTATTTGAAGAAGAAAAGTTGATAACATTTAAAAAGTCATCAAATCAAGGGTTAGTTTTGATTTATAAGGTAGTTACAATCAGCCAGCTGATAATGCTAATTTGCAAATTTGTATAGTATATTGGGAAAATTATAACAAATCTTTTCAATCGGCAATTTGACACAGTAGACATAAAACGCATCTCAGAACCGATATTCAGACCATCTTTTCTTTTCATTTTGTATTTGTATTGCTTGTTGGCAGTGTTTAGTGGGTACTATTCAACAGCACATCATAAGCAAATACCGTACGTAAAATGCAATGGTTTTAGTAATAATGTTTCATGTAGGCTATTGCAAGAGGACGAACCCAAGCATTGTCTGTAACTGTCAGAGAAGAACGCAAAGGATTGTTTCTCGTTCTCTGTCCCTTAATTGTAACCAATATTATCTGTAAGTGGAAGGAAGAGAACAAATACTCCGCCATTGCTTATCGGAGTCAGTCTGCCAAACCCCGACCGCTTATCTCTGCTTATCACCTCATTGTCAGACTGCTTTCTGCTTTCCACGTATACGTACAGCGCATGCAAATGTATGCGCTACAGTTGTACTTACGAAGGCTGTGAAACATTACAGACTACATTCACTGATACACCAGTAGATTGGCTGCGTCTCCGAGAGTGAAAATTCATTGCTAGAATAGTAATACTACCGATTGTAATCTTGGAATATATGAAGCAACAAAAAGAAAAGGAACTGAAACGTTTTGCCCTCTAGACATACAATATAACCATGAGCTCAAAATGTAGTTTTAGATTAGATCATGTTTATGTTCTTCATAAATACAAAAAGGTTATGCATTGACAAATGTAAAGAAAATAATATTTACAATTTTATTTATAAATCTTTATAAATTTTGTATAAAACTTATTCTGTAATATGATATAGGCCTATAGCCTACGCTACCTCTTAAAGTAAATAGGCCTATTATTTTCAATATTGTTTTGTTTTGATTTGATTTTCTTGAAAGCTAAGAATTATTAGATCGACGATGTCCCCTACATAGTCGCTCTACTACCACTCCAAGCTAATCGCAGCAATCTTACCTAATTACCAGAATAATTAGCTTTGTCTTATCTCTGCTCATTACGCCTGGCCACAGAGGAGAATGCCCCACGACAGGGGAGATAACTGCTCTTAGGATTGGCCCTATGGTTATCAACTGCATATCATTAGTATTTTGTGTATTCAAATCTAAAGGATAACATACTTATTCTTGAATATTTCTATCCAATCATAAGAATTTTTGCTCTGCAAAATATGGTTGCATACGTATTAGAAATAGGCCTATATATAGAGAGCCTAACTTGAAATAGTGATTTTAAAAGAACACAGTTTAAAAGTCACCATTCCGACTGGTTAACAGGTTGTTCATGTTATTTAACCCTCTCACTGGATTACGCAGTCAGTTCTGTAAAGCATTTCCGGTTGCCTTCATCATGGAGAATGTTAATAGAAGCATTAAGAGATATACATTGCAACACATATATTATAATATATAATAATTGTTATCACCAAAGAATAAGAAAAGTTCATAAAGAATTACTAAGTACCCATAGCTGATCGACCAGAAATGGACAAAAGATTTGGGCAACTAAAGATGTATGTATGCTGGCATTTTGTCTTATCTCAACTGGGTATTGAGGTGGAAGAGTGCTGAGGAGTTATCTCCCTTCGATAAAAGCTTCCCCCAGACTGATTGTAATCACGTCACTTGACATAAAGCAAGCTTATCGCCCGCCCAGTCCAGCTTTTTACAGCACACGCCCATTACCCCTCTATCTCACAATCCCCTGGGACGGGGGGAGGACAACTTGCTTTACTTAAAACATTTTTTTTAGATATTACTTCAGATAGATTTTGACTTGAGGGGTTTATTGTATGTGAGCAATGCAAACTCCCCCCTGGGGTAATGTCCGCCAGGCATCGAACAAATACGACTTAACAACATCAATGTTATAATCTTCCCTGATACAAATAATACATAATAAGTGTGCAAGCATACTATCACTTTCTTAATGGTATTTAAGTGAAGAGCGATGTTGGTGATACTTGAACAATTATCGTATTCACTTTGCTTTGCAAGTCAACTGTATATACTATATACAGCTGGTATAGGCATCAATAGGATACGGGTTAAAGACGCGTTAAAGTATAGTATACTATACACGTGTAGACCATTGTGATGTACCGAGAAAAGCAGAAAGTCCATACGTAGCCGCGTGTGTGTGTGTTTGTGTGTGTGTGTGTGTGTGTGTGTGTGTGTGTGTGTGTGTGTGTGTGTGTGAGAGAGCGGGAGTGAGTGTGAGAGAGAGAGAG
>JAUTBZ010139119.1:0-13041 GCA_032361785.1 Lepetodrilus galriftensis | reverse complement strand
CATTAAACAACGAAATTATTTAAAGTAAAGTCGAGGCGAGGGGAACTTGTTAAACTGGGTACAGTCTTCTGTAATTTACACTTGCGTATGACGCATGGGCCCACGTAATAGTTTTAGATGAGCTCAAATAAGTTGTCACGTGGTATGTAGAACGATAACTTTTGTTTCCTATTGTCTGTCTTGTTCCATGAGTTACAAGACAATCTACTGCGCAACCAAATCATCATGGCATGTACTGTTTGACCGTCTCTGCGTGGTCTTTAGTGCAATGCAACTGTAACACGTGTTGGATACACACAGTGCTTAATATCCCATAGACGGCTAGAAACTATTAGCAGACAATTAACGAAATATTATCACTAGATCAGCCAGAATGATATCTCTAAAGGGATCTGTCAGAAGCCATTTCTCACTCGTCGTGCGCGTTACAACTGGTTAATCAAACCAGATCTAGTTTCACTCCCGATTCGTTTCAGACGGGGAGAAAAAGTCAGGAAAACAAAAGAAGTGTTATGATTGGAAGCCTACACATACAATTGCAAGAGGGTGACTCGATCTTACAAGGGAATCGCGGTGGGTGATCACCGGTTGTATATCTGAACTCGGGGGCCGATTTGTACAAGAGCAACAATGCTTGTGAAATCCAACGCCGAAACGACGGGGCCACGTTCTTGAAGCAAACACAAGAGACTTGAGCGCGTTAGTTAATCGTCTTGTTACGAAACTGTTGCATTTGTATTTCTTCCCATGGAACCGTGGAGGGTTAGAAACTGCAATAGCATCATATATCACGAATACGTCTCAGAAATGACATTGACCGACCATAACGTTGGGTTCCGTAATGAGCTTCTTAGCTTACGCAATGTATCAGTGTGCGACATTAGCAGTGGCCCGATGGCCAATGTCTTAGCTAAATTCACTCTGTCTAATATAAGCTAATGCACTTTGGCAAAGACCGAGTGTCTAAGTAAAAATAATAATTCTATATCTAAATTTGCACCTACTTTCCGCAATGGCATGGTCTGGGCTTCACCAAGTCATTTTTAATTGGCCCTGATGTCTTTGATATCTTTCTTGTTAATATCTCACACTGATATATAATAATAATAATAATAATAATAATAACGATAATAATAATAATGATAACGATAATGATAATAATAATAATAATAATAATTAATAATAATAACGATAATGAAAATGACAATAATACTAATAATGATAATAATAATAATGATAACAATGATAACATGATGATGATAATAATATTAATGACAAAGCTGCTCAACCTCGGAGACTGTAACTGGTTGTAACATGCTCTATCAGACGGACAGTTATGCTCTATCATGCTGTCTGAGGCTGTATCTGAGGGTCCTGCCTTATCAGTATCAGGCTAACACTAACAATCATGCCATCTCCTATGAGGCTGTGTCTCACATAGACATAATGACTGAATACGGTAAACTTTGTTTCTTGAGGTGCATAGTATAACATCTTTGAAAACTGCTATGTTTTGTATAACATGAATTCAATACTTTTTGTATCCTACATCAGAAAATAGTATATTAATATGTCGGCAACATATTTTGTAACATAAAAACAGAATCTTTAAAAACATAATCGAATATCTATAAATAAAGTTTTCGACCAACGTTAAAGTACTACAGTCCAACCGATTTGCTATTACCATCAAGTCACATATGTACCTGATGTCCTTCTCAGTATGACAGAGGAGTAGCAGCACTCGTCATCCACCAACATGTTACATGCAGACTGATATTTTATGTCAATCAGGGATCTGACCTTCGCGGACTGCAGGTGTAAATTTCAGACGTCACTTCACCCAGGTAACGATTAGGCAAGTGTGAGGGGTACTGATTAGACACGTGTAAGGGGTAGCGATTGGGCAAGTATGAGAGGTACAGATTAGGAAAATCTGAGGGGGTTACTGATTAGGCAAGTGTGGGGTTGATGATTAGGCAAGTGCGAAGGGGTTACTGATTAGGCATGTGCGAGGGGTTAATGATTAGACAAGTATGAGGGGGTTAACGATTAGGCAAGTGTGAGGAGGTAACGATTAGACATGTGCAAGGAGGTAGCGATTAGGCATGTGTGAGGGGTTAATGATTAGACAAGTATGAAGGGTTAACCTTTAGGCAAGTGTGAGGGGTAACGATTATGGAAGTGCGATGGTTAACGATTAGACCAGGTATGAGGGGGTGTTAGATACACTGAGAGCCTACTCAGTAGCATGCAGCACCGTGTTACAGCACGATTACGTGACATAATCTCGACCCTGGCCTCTCAGGTATCAGCTGGGTGGTAAAGGTAAAGGATTAAGATTTCATTGCGTGATGTTGTCAACTCTCTAGGTCGTGGTGAATTTTTATACAGCTGAGCTATATCACCTAATGGTTGTAATTACTGGTTCATGCAGACAATGTGTCGCACCGAACATTTATATCACCCGGAAACAATCTGGAGCCGGAGACAAATTTTAATTTTAAATATGAGGAAATATCTATATTATTATAACAGGATGTAATGTGTGAGACTAAAGGTTAAAACGCAAAAAAAAACACTAAAGTAATCATCAGGGATAATTAAATATGTTGTATATATATGTCCAGCATGCATCAATATTCTTGAAAGTTACCGTTATACTATAATCATGATAGGATGCACTGTCTGTACCATGGTAATGCAGTTATCATCCTTGGTCCATCAGTACCAGCCAGTGCTCACAGGTTTACTGCACCATTCAGTGCTACAGATGTTGCAGGTTTCCTCCTGCCCTGACTTTCAAGCCACAATACAAGTGTAAGAATCTTGAAAGTGGCTCTAAACTACAATTTATTAAAATTGTAAAATGTACTAGTATGTATGTTGTATTTTGACAAGTATATTTAGTTAATTGGCAGATAGTTTAGAGAAAATATAATCAAAATATGTGTTCTGACAGCTTAGTCAGGCAGACTATGGATACTGACAGTTGTTGTAACAGAATTACAATGTTAGAGTTGCTGTGTATGAGATAGCCTAGGTCAGAGGTTACAGAAGCTTCAGACTGGCTTATAGGTTAAAACCATGTGTTAGTCAATGATAAAAGGATACTACACTGGAACTGGGTTTGGGGTAATGAGGGTGTTAACTCGGCAAACACAGGTAAAGCTACTGGTGGAAATCTGCCTTTGAAACAGCAAAGATTATCAATGATAATTTTCGATAAAAACCCGAAAAAAACCTTAACTCTTAACCAGATTCAAAAACTTAACTCTTAACCATTTGCACTATAAGGTATGTAACATTTCAAGAGCTCCTGTTTGTCGACTTTTTATGTAATAATAATGTGTGTATTTATATTGCGCACAAATATATGCTTGAAAGCTTGCTCATAGCGATACATTATTACCCCATATCAGGATAAAGTATTGACATTTTCTCCGAGAAGTGTCGACATTTGTGGGATGTAGGTGTTGATATTTGATGAAGAAATATTGACATTTGAGGAATATATGTTGATAATTTCAATTTATATCGGGTTTTTATCGAACATCATTGATAATCTTTGCTGTATGGTGGGTTTGATTTAACCCATTGTGTGTCACTGTCAGTAATACCATTTTATTGTAGAAAAATGCTTATGTTAAAATGTAGACTTGAGGGTTAACTGTAGTGTTGGCCCATCCTAGTAGTGCTGAATCACACCCACAGGTGAACAGGTCAGATTCAGGTCATATCACTTCACACCACTTCACATAAACAAACATACACGTTCATGGAAATATTTGCCAAAAGGATTGTGGTATGTCATTCTTTCCGATTGCTAGCATACCCTGATTATTGGGGTATGTCTGAAAATATATTTATATATCTATGCTTACCGTATTCATTGAAATATATTGTCTATGTTTGCTTAAAACCATCATTATACATGTATAGAAGAACGTTAACATATTCTTTGGGTGCTTGTAATTTTGCTTCAATATAATTCTTTGTGATATTGTAAAATGATTTTTGGACAAGATATTTAAATTTGTTTGTCTGTTTGGCAGTATCATTTTCAGTCTACTCAAATTATTTTCCTCATCTGCTTGATTACAAGGTACTGCTCCGTTAAATTTGGGTCACTCTTAATTGAAAGACTCGAGCTCAGTGACTATAAATGACTGTGTACTGTAATGAGTTGACCTAACTGTTTACGAAGCCTTCAGCGAGCGTTACCTGTTGATTATACTTATGGTTGTTTCTCACCTGTTGGTATCCAGGTGTACTACAGGTAAGCTGAAGGTAAACTACAACCCTGAGTCACGTTGGTCATGATTGATATACTATGTCCTACCTGTCACCAGACAAAAGGTAATCACTTACTTTACCTTCCTTAGACATATAAATAAATAATAACATCTGTTGTAATTAACTGCAGACTGACAGACGTATATGGATTTACTTGTTTGATGAATTTTATGGAGACATCATATATTTTGAAGCAGACACCAATGGAGACATCATATATTTTGAAGCAGACAACATATATGTTAATAGGCAGAGAATCATGAATGAGGTCATGGCTGTGATGTTGGACATAAAATACATGGTAACCGAAAAGTTTACACAAATGATAGAAATGTTTTCCAAGATATACGCCACATATGATCAAGGATGTTGTCATGGGAGAGTTGATTTGTGCCAACTGAGCTACTGAACCTTAGGCTCTAGCAGGGTCTAATTTAAAGTATTCATGCAAACCAACAGGAATGCGTACAACCAACATTCATCTTCCGGACAGAGCAGCTTTAATCTACGATATACGGGACGTCAGACAGGGGGACTCGCTGACTCCAGTTCTTTTCACAGTGTTTGCAAATTCACTTGATACACAGAGTAAATGAAAAGTTTCTGATCCGAAAAATGTCATGCAAGTCACATGCAACTTCTTGACTTGCAGTATCGCACGGAACAACATGAAATCTATATGCCACTGTTCGTGTAAGTAAATATATTTCCATTGAATTTTTCCATTGGGCTGTTTTGAAAAGGTGCATGTATCTAACTAACAGTATCCTATATGGTAATACAATATTGATCAATTGTTAGTCTCGGGGGAATTGAATCAACTGTAGGTTGGTGACTGTTTATCAAGGTGTATGCTCTTGTTAGAGAGACAGAGGACAATAAAAAAAAATGTAATGTGTCCATGTAATGTTGAAGAGCAAGGTGGATTTATCCCAGTTTCATGGGTTTGCACGCCTGAAATGCCTGATGTTGTCATCAGTGTGCTGCAGTAAACTGTAAGTAAATAGAGAGCCCAGTCTGGGTGTGTTTGCTCTGACTAACGTGGAGATCCCCTGGTATGTCATCAAGCCCTCCTGCCCAATCTTACATGCAGTGCACACAGATGAATCCCTTCTGTAGCATGCATCACTTGCCGTACTGTGTCTGACCCGCCGTAACGTGTCTGTGACCAGGACAGCAGTAAATAAAATCTGCATTAATTTCATACTGATTTTACCATCTTTTTAACCATCCTACCATGAAACATGCATTACAAGTACTGTAGTAGGCATTCAGGTTGTTTTAACCATTTATCAGGTATTACAAGAAGTAAACATTCAGGTTGTTTGCAATGCAAAAAAACTACAATTATCCATATAAAAAGCAATGTTAAATTTTCTAAAGTCTTCTATGATTGCAAGGCCAGAGCGTAGTAAACACTTTGTTTTCATAGAACGTTTAAAGGTGTGTTTTTTTTCTGGATGTTCTCTTTTTTATGATCCCCATAAACTCTTTGATAACATCTCTGTGATCTGAGTTATTCCAACTGTTCGTGAGGCTGTGACACCACACTGTTTTTGTCACGTCTATAATCCTCAGCTTGACAAAATATTAGAGACTTAAAGGCATACAATCACGGTTTGTTGACACATTGAAAACCAGTGGGACATGCAGAAAATGTAGTTTGTTGACAAATATACATGTGTAGACAAATCAATTGTACATACTTTCAGATTAAATGTGTTTGCTCATGAAAATATATCAACAAACCATGGTTGTATGTCTTTAAGTGCATTATAACTGGCTCAATGCCAACTGAAGAGATGTCCCCAATGAAGTTTGAATTACACACAGGACTGCAACATTCTATTGTCTGAAACAATAGACAGCATCTAGCAAGTAGAATAGCTTGCCCACTGGAGACTATTAGCATAGCATATGTTTTACCTGGACATAGAATAGTTCAAGGCAAAGCTGTACTTCAATACACTATACTATAGGCCTATATATTCTATCCTTTATGTATCACAAGGACATTAACTACCGGGTATTACATATTGAAGAATAGTTCTGATTTTGAAGAAATCTTTGATAGTTAAAAGTAAATGTAAGATATTTATTTAAATTGACAACCTCACTTTTGTACGTTCAGAATCATTAGTTCTCAGACATTGTGTTTCATTAATGTATCGAAAGGGTTAACATTGCACTAAAAAAAAAATTAAAAGAAGAAATGTGTCCATCCCTGTCAAGGTCTACCTCAAAGATCAAATGATCAGGAGTAAAGTTCCAACTGTGATTTTACACTTGAAATCCTTCAGATCTTATCATTAGAAGCTGGGTCCGTTTTTCATTCGGTCTGTATGTCAGTTCCGCAGTGACGCCCGGTAATACCACGTTACCTGTGCAGCCTTCTATGCAGACATTATCTTGTGTGAGTAGGCTTACCTGAGCATCGTCACACCATCCTGCCCTGGTGTACCGGCGACACACAGATACTGAAAATATCCTAAACATAGGTTCTGCCCCGTTCTCTATAATCTGGCAGGTCAGATAAGTTCAAACTTACAGACACTTCATTGTTAGTTTTCGCGATGGGTGAGATTACAACCTGAACAAAAAACCTGTCGGCAATTTCCAGAAAGTGTGTGCACTTTTTGTGATTAAGTTTGCATCTGGATTTAGTAGGGTGATACTTGAGATTTGGTGGGTGGTTTTTGTGAGAGCCTGTGGCTGGAGTGCTACAATGTCTCATTGTGTCGGTGCGGATTATAGTTATGTTAATAGTGTGCGTCCTCCAAGCCTTCAGGTATGTGCTGTAGATATTTCCTGTAACACTGGATGACTCACTCGATTCAATCGATTCACTGAATTCACTCTTGTTGTTGTTGCTAATCACCATTGGTGACAGTAGGTATGCCAAATAAACAGTAGTAAATTTATTGAATTCATGTTTGCTACTGATTGGGTAATAAAATGTTCCGGAATGTTTATGTATTTATTTTGTGAACTTTTGTTTTTGATGACATGTAATATTCCAATGGTCAGATAGTTTGATAATATCTGTAGCATTAGCAAGTTACTAGAGCAAATGTATTTACATGCAAATGAAGACTTATTACAGAGTATTGCAAAGACAGTGGAGTCATGAAGGGTTGTGATACACTGACAAATGAAGGTTGACTACAGAAATGTATGATCGTATTTATAAACTGTATGGTGTCTTGTTGTGAAAATTAAGTCAATTTTCTTCAAGCCATGTTTCCACGAGACTGTCTGAACAGAGAGCTTTCATTTGCACTGCACCATTAGAATATTTCTATTTCAGGACTGAAATATCCCATATTAAATTACAGAGTTACATTTTTACATTTCCCCTTTTTATTCCAGAACTGAAATACTTTCTGCTAAATATAACTCTGGGTTACACTTCAGCATGTTCTGATGTACTTTTGTTTCTCTTTTCCAGGATCTGTCTCTAGCCGCCATGTCCACTACGGATGTCCCCAAGTGGGTGTCGCAGTGGGCCGCCCTTGCCAAGCAGCGTGCTCTCAAGAAATCCCAAAGTCTCGATCTGCTGGAAGGTTCGTAGCAAATACCTGTTCTATTCCACAGAAGTAATACCAGAGTAATGTCAGATATCATCTTCAGTCCTGAAGCTCTGGATGTTCCTCTGGGGATAATTTATAGATTTGGTTGAGGTGGGGGTGGGGTGGGTAGTTTAACACACAGTTATCCATGGATCAGCAAGCTTATTTCTACTTGAATGTAGGGTACCTGGAACCTTCAAATAATAGCTTATTTCTACTAAGTGAGCTGCTTGAAACATGATCTGATTGATCCATTGATAATGTCAGAGGATTGTAGGGTACCTAGAACCTTGATGGAGGTACCTGGTATTCTTGAAGTAGTTTATGTAAATGTGGCTTATGCCTGCTATTTTTGAAGTAGTTTATTTATATATAGCTTAAACATGTCTTCATGTGTCTGGATTAAGCTGTGTAAACATTATGACTTAGAATAGTAAAAATAGCTTAAAATTGAAATGGAGAAATCTGTAAACACTTCTGCGTGAAATGTGTCCTGGGTGTTGCTGTGCATGGTATTTCATCAGCAGATCTTGGTATACTTTTCGAAGACATTAAATATTGTCTATATTTAATGGACACACAATCTAGTATCCTTCTGATAAGTAAGAGAATGCTGAACAAACTTAATTAAGATATTAATAATAGTAGGCCAGTGTTCAGGTGATAAAATCTGTAATGTAATGAACAATAAATTGATACATGTGTAATTAAAACTTGCCTCAAATGGACATTTACAATTAATATGAATATATGAATGATGTCAACATGACACAGTAGATGGGTAGAAAGATTTGCTATTTTGTTCTTAACCTGGATCTAATAACTGAACCTGGATCAATATTATAACATAACCTTACATAATGTATACAAATCTACTGAGCTGAATAAAAAACACTTTAAAACTAAAAATAAAATGATGATGATGATGATGATTTTTTATTTTTTTTCTTCAAATATTTTGTATTCCATTTCTGAGTTAGATACATTGTGTACATAATGATACAGACAAATTCAGTATATAAAGTACAGTATCTTATGATGATGATGATGATTGATGTAATACTCTGTCTTCCTTTCGTAGCCCATCACAGTACAACACAGCTGTGTATTGTGTAGAGTATGTAAATCTACAGCTGAGCAGGATTACCTGTACAAGTGTTGTCTTGAGAGCATAGAGACTGTCAATGTTGGTATGGCTATAGGTCACCAGCGTGAATATCCCGTGCGCATCTCATTACATGCTGCAGTAGATATTTGTGATCGGGTTTCATCGTATGGAAATCCCCTAGCTTCTGGCTATAACGGAGGGCTGATTTTTATCTGGAGTCAATATTATTTGCTGTATTAAAGCTGTGGTTCAATCGGTATTGTATTTTCTGCTTCCCAGTGTTTGTATATGACTTATGACGACGATGACATGTCAAAAGGTATTGAAAGTTGTTCCCCAACATTGCCCACATTGGACTGTGTTGCCTGCACAGTGGAGGTACACAATCACTGTTATCTCTGTATGTATGAAGTCAGTGGGGTACAGGCAGCTTTTGTAGATCCCGAACCCTGTGTAACAATACGATGCTTCAGTTGAGCGATCATTCGGGCAATTCATAAGTGTTCTCCTATTCATCCCACAGTGCCCCTTCTACCATGTAATTTCCCTTTTCCAGGTCAGAACAGTCACAAGGATGGCGGCTCCCAGAAAGCAGCTAACGGGCGCAAGCGTCCGGGGACAGGCCGCAAACTGCCCTCAATTCCCACGGACAGGAGTCCGAGCAGTAGCGACTACAGCAACACTGTCGGCGACTCCAGTCCTCGGTCGGGAGAAGTAACTCCCCGCCAGACACACTCGCCCGGAGCCTGGCCGGTGGATTCACCCACCAAGGGGAAGAGCGTAACGATATCTAGTCAGATTGTGACCCACTATCAGGAGGCGAACAACAAGGACTCGTCTGTTCGCGGTCGGAGTGGGTCAGACATGAGCGGGGGCGACAGTTCTCAGAGGACCGAGAGTCCCGAGGTGACCTCCTCCACCACCAGTATGGACACCGAGGTCCTCCTCAAGGACACGGAGACGCTGATGGTCGCCATGGAAGCCAGGATGGCAGAACAGTCCTCCGGGAAGAGGAGAGCGGTGAACGGTTTCAGACAAAACAATGTCGCGGACGATTCTGACTCGGATAGCATGATAGTTCTTGTGAACGGTGATGATAAGTTCGTCAAGCCAACTACCTATGCTAGTCCAAGAGAAAAACTGGCAAAAAGGTCGATTGCAAAAAGTGTGTTAACTTCAACTCCTAAGAAACCTCCACTCAGCAAGACAAAATCAGTAAACAGCAGGGAACATACTAAGTTGAACAGTCGAAGTTACAGTTTAGACCATTCTGATATCACCAAGAGCCGGAGTTACAGCCTGGATAACTCAACCGTGTCGGACGTTTACAGTGAATCTTCAGATTTAGGAGACTCGGAAGGTTACGATGTGAGTTCTGATAGGTCTGGAGGTCCTTCAACCAAGAAGGAGACAACAAAGAAGGGAGTGATTAAGAACACTAAGCCAAACCGAGCGTTTGCTCTCAGACGGGCGAAAGCCGATGGACCCGAGGACACTCCACGTAGTTCGAGGAGCATCAGTTCCACGGAGAGCACGGGACGCGGGACATCCAGCCGAACTCCAAACTCGTGCCGCGCTGCCACAGCCTCCAGCACTGCTCGGTCCGCGTCTCGATCCAAGTCCGGACTGTCCGGGCGATACGACTCCGGTCGAAGCGAGGTCAGTCTCGGGGCGGAGATCGTGAAGAAGAGCCGGGAGAACCTGAAATCCTCCACCCCGAACTTCGACAGGAAAGATGGCGGCAGACACAGCCTCAGGTCCGGCTACCAGACCAACTCTCAGAAAACTCTCTCTGTCTTTAATCCAGAAGCCGCTAGGAAGAACGACTTGAAGAACCTGAAGTCTCAGTTGAAGAAGAACGCCGCTGGTAAACCTGGGTCCAAAGGGGTTCTCTCGGTGACTGGCCACAGTGCCAGGAGTCAGTCGCAGCCGGGGAGTCGGTCTAACTCTCCCAGGGCCGCTGAGCGTATGGCTTGGAAGAGGAGGAAGGAGTACGACCCTCGCAAAGCCGTGGCCAATGCCAAAGCTAAAGCTAAGGACATGACCAGACACAAACCTCTGTCCGTGAGCCAGACATCACTGACCTTGTCCAAACAGAGGATGATTCGATCAGCCTCTTTCACAAACTCTGCAGAGCTGTCGATTCGGAGCAATGATTCTTATAGGAATGGTTCAATTTCCAGTGCGGAGGATCTCAGTTTGAACACGAGCGAGGCCGCGGACAGTTTTGACGAACGTGGTCTTAGACGGGCGTTCATTCCTTTGTCTGGTCCACTACGATCTGAACGTTCTTCTCACAGCGCCGACGAGGATGAATCCAATCTTTCTCTCCAGTCATCTCAGGTTTGTCTCTCTTTGATTCACAACAAATGTGGTGGCACGAAATTATCCATTGGAATGTCTTGATACAAAAGTATTTTATCAGCAAATTTCCCAAAGTGACATTATAATGGAAATACTATCAAGAGTTCTGTATTTCATTTTGAACGTATATTTATAACACTTTGTATCAAGACCTATGGATATTTTCACCTCATGTACATTATAGAAGTAGTTTAACGTAGTGTTGTTATCGTAGTATCGTGTTGTGGTCACAGTATTAGCGTCTCACAGTTAGATTTTCCTTTCTGCATCTTGATTACCTCAATGCACACTTTATTTAATTTCAACAATATTTATCACACACCATACTAGTTTTTCTCACCTGCTATGCTTAATAGAGCACTGTTTAGTACTAATACTACCCCACTATACAACTACAGTTACATAGTCTCAGGAATAGTGTATTTCTTGATATCAAACTACAGTACAAGCAGTTGACATTTGTCGCAGCAATAACATTGTATCATAAGATTTTTTAATCCCATCTATATACAATTATGCTAATGCCTTAAAAATATATATCCCTATAGTCCATGGACCAATATATTATTCTAACTCTAGCTTGGCATGCACATATATCAGTAATAATACTATTCTGAATATTATTGGATCTATATTTAATTTTGATATATTCTATTATATATGATGCCATGATATAAATCTTGGATTTTTATCATAATGATTATAATTGTATGTGCATGAACAAATTATAATTATATGGATATTAGAACAAAAATGTAACCCAACAATGAATGATTTATTCATTCTTACATGTTTAAAGCTGTAGGAATACAAACTGTAAAAAAAAAATGTAAAAATATTATTTTCAAATTTTAATTTTAATTTCAAACTTTTCAAATTTATCATCACTGTTTATGATTTCTGTGATCATTTGCACTTACGTACGGTTTCTATGATTTCCACGATTGATGTGCTGTTGCTGTTTCTTCTTGAGTTGCCTCTAGTGTGTCTGTGTTGTTTATAGGAGCTAAGTCGCGGCATGATCAGAAGCACAGTGTATAAATCTGCCTTTACACCACCTCTGCCAAAGTCCAACAAGTCACCATTGCAGACGATTTCCCCCCTTCCCAGCACCTCCCTGTTGTCCCGGCGACGCACCCTCGAATCCATAGAGTATGATGACAATCAGTCGGGGTTGTCTGGTGGCGGAAGTCCACAGGTTTGTGTTCTTCACTCAGTCAATGCCTGGTGGTGTGGAACCTGGAGATAGGTGTTGGGGTGTGTGTGTTCTTCAGTGCCTGGTGGTGTGGGACTTTGCGATGTATGCGATGTAGGTGTGCGTTCTTTAGTACCGAGTGGTGTGTAACCTGGGGTGCATTCAGTCTACACTATTTATCTCTACATAGTATCGTCACAAATGGGTGAAAGATTCCTGCAGCGACATTAAACTCCATATTCACTCACTCACTCACTCACTCTCACTCTACATAGTACTACCGGTATGTAGTGCTATGGAGCAGTTCAGACAGTAAATGTAGTACTATGTATAGTACTACTTTTCACTATGAGTTTGGACCCCATAATGTTTTGTAGAAAAATGTAGGCAAACCCAAAGCATGAAGAATAGAATGGACTGCTATTTTCCTATTAACCTGTTCAGCCAACCACTACTTTGTAGAAAAGTAGCATAGTGTAATGTAGTAAAAGTCGTGTAGCCTCAACGCA
>JAUTBZ010139118.1:7730-23937 GCA_032361785.1 Lepetodrilus galriftensis | reverse complement strand
GGTAATCCTGTTAGAGCTTTGAAAGAAAATGTTTATTGGTGATTGTCTACATATCAATCTTTGTATTGATGAATACTAGGGTAGTATTATAGGGATGTATAGCGAACATAAGTAGAGAAACGATGTTATATTGTATAAAATTGAGTTAAAAGGGATTTTTGCATTGGATAAAGAAAGAATTGATGAAATTATTGATTATATCTCAGTATTTCAAAATGGTTGCGAAACATATTTATCACCACTGTGTGATCCAGAAAATAAAAAAGTATTAGTAATTGGCTCTGGCTGGGGAACAGAAGTTGCGTGGTTGATGGGGAAAAACACAAAAGATATAGTTGGAGTTGACCCAGCACCAAGGTCAGATATTCCATTGAAACAATATCTTGAAAAACACAATCTAACAGGAACCTTTGAAATTATAAAAGGTACAACTGAAGATATCATAGAAAGTAAAGAACACTATTTTGACTTAATTGTTTCACATAATGTTTTTGAGCATATTCTGGATCTCAAGACTGTATTTGAGCACATGCCCAAGTTACTCTCAAAAAATGGGAGGGTTGCAATATTCACCGATCCGCTTTTTTATAGTTCTTATGGTGCCCATATGCATATTAAACCTTGGGAGCATTTATGGGGTGACTTAGATGAGATCAAAGAGAAAGTATCACCACAGCAGTGGCATAATTACAAGAATGGTCTAAATCGAATGACTGTATCCTCTTTTTTAAAAGAAGTACAAGATTCAGGTGCGATTGTTTCTCAGTTCTATCTCAAGCCAGATAAAAATCTCAATAAATATCATCTCTACAAGGAGAGTTTGGATAAAATTACTGGAATTTCTCCAATGGATCTTACTATTGAGGGTATTTCCATAGAGTTTTTCTACAATATTATGGATAACCAACCTGTTAGATTAATTGAAAATGACTGGATCGAACTACAGAACTTAAGAAAACAAATAAAGAATTAAGTTAGGAAGCTTGGTCTCAAAAGAAACTTATTCAATACTATAGGTTTTACTTAAGTTAAGGATTGATTATTTAAAATGATCTAGAGCGCTGGTACCTAACTCAGATCATAGAAGAGAAGTTATGAAGAAAATTATTCTTGTTGGCCACAGTCATACAAACTGTTTATATGCTGAACTATTGGATTCTTTTAAAGATAAATACTTAACTAAAAAAGTTCATATTCTTGAAGTTGTTAGAAATATGAATAGTCTTAATGATGATAAAGGTACGTTAAGTGACCATGTAGTCGCTCAAATAGACGAAGTAATAAAGGCTATGCCTAAAAGTAAGCGCTTTTTTTCTCAAAAAAAAGATATTAATATTATTCTATTACTTGGGGGCAGTTTCTACCATATGCTAGGCTTAATGAAAAGTGATCCGCCGTTTTACTTTGTCCATCCCCAGTATCCAACGTTAGATCTAGATGATGATGCTCAGATTATTCCTTATAATGTGGTAAGGGAGATTTTGGTTAAGGATATTAACGCACAAGAAAAAATACTAAAGAGTATAAGTAATCATTTTTCATGTAATATTTTTCATTTGGCTTTTCCTCCCACTGTTTTAGATGAAGGTCTAATGATGAGTAATATTGAGCCTTTTTTTCTAGAAAAGTATGAGAAACCTAGGCTAGCTCATTTTAATTTAAGGTTTAAGTTGTGGCGACTTTATTCTGATATGTATAGTCAGGCATGTTTAAAATATGACATCCCCTTTCTTCAGGTACCTGAGAATATGCTTGAAAGTGGGATGTTTTTAAAAGAAGAGGCCTTTGGTGATTCGATGCATGCAAATCAGTTGTATGCTAAACATTATATTAACAATTTTTCTTCTAAACTAATTTAGATCTAAACTATGTCATTTACCCCTTATTCCGAACTTTCTGATTCATCTTTTTGGCGGAAATCACTTTCATCTATTGATGTAAGTGATGTTGATCCACTTACACAGTTTGATATTAAGATTGATGAAGATACAAAAGTGGCAACAGCAGGAAGTTGTTTTGCGCAACATATCGCACGTTATTTAAAGCTTAATGATTTTAATTATTACATTGTAGAGAAAGGACATATGATTTTGTCCGATAAGTTAAAGACTGATTATAACTATGGCACTTTTAGTGCGAGATATGGAAATATTTATACATCACGCCAACTTCTACAGCTGTTTAAACGAGCATATGGATTGTTTAAGCCAGAGGAGGATATTTGGGAGCAAGGAGAGGATTTTTTTCTAGATCCTTTTAGGCCGAATATACAACCTAAGGGTTTTTCTAGTACTGAAGAGTTCAAGAAAGATAGGGAGCAACATTTCAATTCAATAAGGACGCTTTTTGAAACATTAGATGTTTTTGTCTTCACTCTTGGTTTAACAGAATGTTGGCAGCATAATAGTGACGGTGCTGTTTTTCCTCTTTGTCCAGGAGTAGCTGGTGGTGTTTTCGATGATAACAAACATTCTTTTAAGAACCTCTCGGTGAAGGATGTTACAGAGGATCTGGCTGAATTCGTAGACTTACTGAAAGAAGTGAATGATAAAGCAAAGGTGATTCTCACCGTATCACCTGTTCCTTTGATTGCTACAGCGACCTCTAGTCATGTACTAAGCTCAACGACTTACTCTAAGTCAGTATTGAGGGTTGCAGCTGAAGAGATCTCTAATACCTATTCGCATGTTTGTTACTTTCCTTCTTATGAGATTATTACAGGTAGTTTTTCTAGAGGTGCATATTTTGGGGATGATTTGCGTAGCGTTACCGAAGAAGGTGTGCAACACGTAATGCGTGTGTTTTTCAGACACATCGCCTCTAAAGAACTTTCTTTTGGTCAAGCTGGAAAAGGCCAGGATGACAAAGTTGATTCTGAAAATGCTTTTTTAAAGAAAATGAAAAATATTGTAGATGTTATTTGTGAAGAAGATTTAATCGAGAAGAAGCGATAATACTTCTTTATTATTCATTTGACTCATAGTTTTAGATCAACGATCATAAAAAGTATAAAAACTAGGGGGGATGTATTAAGAGTCCCTGATTATGTATGGCACTTCAACTTCACCCATATGACTCAGTGTGAAGGACTTCTTATGGCTCTTAGTTCTAGAGAGCCACCTCTATCCTACGAAGAACAATAAAATTTTAGTTTCAATCATCGTGCTTAATAGAAATGGCTTGGGGCATTTGAAGACGCTTATTACCGCTTTGTTAAAGAATACTTGTGATATCAAATATGAATTAATATTAGTTGATAATGTATCTAGCGATAGCTCTGTAACTTATATTAATAGTGAGTTTAAGGTCTGATAATCCCCAACTCCCTGCAACTCATTCAAGGTAAAAAGAATCAAACTTTTTTAGCTGCTATGCTCCTCCGACACAAGTATACTTTGCATTATATTACAGCAACTCGAAATCTGTGAGTTTCATTGTCTTTCATGAAGTGTTTTCATCAAAACTACTATATATTTATGGAGAGTTATCATAAGCAGTTTGTTTAAAAAAGAATTCTTTTTATCAATGTTTGGCTTTGGCCGTTCAAGCAAGACCTCGATTGATTATTTAGAGTGGATTGATGAGGTGGAGCCGAGTCTATATCAGATTAACAATGATATGAATAAAGATGCTTCTTTAAACTTATCGGTAATTCTGGTTGCTCCTTCTGGTTTAGATAGTGATTTAACAAGAGATTCAATCAACTCTATTCTTAATCAAACAGCCCCAAACTGGGAGCTATTGATCGTCACTAATGACGTTTTTTATGATACCTCAGCCTTAACAGATAAACGCATTAGTATTTTCCATGTTGATAGTAGCCTGAACTATATTAGTTCTGTGAATCTAGTTTCTAGAAATGCTCAAGCTGGTTATATTACTTTCATTCGTGAAGGAGATCAATTGTCAAAATATGCGGTGATGCAGTTGAATAGCTGTATTGTTGAAAATTCATCTGCCCAAATAATTGTAACGGATGAAGATCTTTTAGATGGTTCAGGGCAACGTAGCAAACCATTTTTTAAACCTTGTTGGAACCCAGATTACCTCGCAAATTATAATTACTTTTCGCAGGCTGTAATTTATAACCGTAAATTGTTTAATGATTTAGGTGGTTTTAATAGTGAGGTGGATGATCCTTTTCATGCTCTTGCTCTGAGTGCTACCTCAGAGCTAAATGAAACTCAAATCTGTCATCTTGATAAAGTGTTATTCCACTTTAAAAAGCCGTTAGCCGATAATATTAATAAGATCCAATTTAAAATTCCGAAACCATCGCCTTTGGTGACGGTCATTATTCCAACAAAGGATCATTTGGAACTGCTTAAGCCCTGTTTAGATGGGTTATTGACCAATACCTCTTATGATAATTTTGAAATTTTTGTGATTGATAATCAGAGTGAGCAGCTTGAAACTCTAGCATATCTAGATGAGCTTAAAAGTAATCCTAAAATAAGCATTTTGCACTATGATAAACCTTTTAATTATTCTGATATGAACAATCTGGCTGTTTCTCAATCAAATGGTGAGTTGGTTTGCTTCTTGAATAATGATATTTCAATTATAAAAGATGATTGGTTAACAGAAATGGTTTCTCATGCTTGTCGTCCAGAAATAGGGTGTGTTGGTGCAAAGTTATTCTATCCTGATGGAACAATTCAGCACGCATGTGTGATTTTAGGCCTTAGAGGCTGCGCATCACATGCACACAAAGGTTTTGCAGCGAATGATGCTGGTTATTTTAATCGTATGAGAGTTTCTCATAATGTTTCTGCTGTTACAGCGGCTTGCATGGTGATGAGGAAAAATATTTTTGAAGAGGTAGGTGGCTTTGATATTGTAAATCTAAAAGTTGCCTACAATGATGTTGATCTATGTCTTAAAGTCAGAGATGCAGGTTATCTTAACTTGTTTACGCCTCATGCCCAGTTAATCCACCATGAGTCAAAGTCTAGAGGTAAAAAACGTAACCAAAAACAGAGAAAGGAACTAAAAAGAGAGGCTGATTTTCTACGCAAGAAATGGGGTGAGCTACTATTCTCAGACCCTGCTTATAATAAGAATTTAACACTATTGCGAGAAGATTTTTCTCTTGGCTTAGGTCGGGATGAGATGAAAAATAAGTAATGGATAAGGATACGATACAAGTTTTGGTTTGTACCTATCAGGGGGAGCAGTTTATAGTTGAGCAACTCGATTCGATTGAAGCTCAAACCTATTCAAATATTGAAGTCCATATTTTTGATGATTGTTCTGCCGATGATACACTGGTTATTGTTAAAGACTATTGTGAGAAACGCCAGAATTTTTTTTGGCATAAAAACTCAAAAAATATAGGTTTTCTAAAGAATTTTGAGAATGCAATCAATAGTGTATCAGGGGATTATATTGCTCTATGTGACCAAGATGATATTTGGCTGCCTGATAAACTAGAGCAAAGTATGAAAGCAATGAAGGAGATTGAAGAACAATTTCCAATGACTCCTGCCTTGGTACATTGCGATCTTACCTTGGTAGATTCTTTTGGAAAGCCACTTTCTCCCTCTTTCTTTGAGCGTAAAAAAATAAGCTTGTCAGTAAAAAAATCACTAAACAGCATAATTGGGCATTGTGGTGTGATGGGGAATACTATTTTAATGAATCGCTTACTTGTGAAGAAGGCTCTGCCTTTTCCAGATGGTTTGAAATACCACGACTATTGGCTGGCTTTGGTCAATGAACTGTTTGGTATTAGAAAGACAATATCTCAAACGTTGGTAAAATATAGAATTCACAGTAGCAACACGAGTAATAATAATAATATATTGAATCAGGCAAACTTAAAAACTGAGTTTAGAAATTATGCCCTGCCATTCAAAGAGGATAAAAGAGAGTTTCCAATACGATTTCTTATTACCACCTATAAATTAGATAAAGATGATGAGGTGATCGTAAGGAAGTTTTATGATTATTTGCTGTCTAAAGGCAGTCGCCTCAGTCAGTTTTATTTTTTAATACGTTATGATCTTTTGAAAGATGATTTAAAGTATCGTTTAAGTGTTTTTTTTCGTGTGATGCTTACAAAGCGATATTAGGATTTGGAATTAAATAAATCAGCTTGGATGATCTCAAATCATTAGCTCTGTCCTGCTAATTTCATATACATCCCCCCTAGTTTTTGACAAATTATCAAAAACTAGGGGGGGATGCATTAAAAACTTGAACCAAGAATCCTCAGTCGAATAGGGCGAAGTGTACTGCTGTGATGGTACATGGCTAGGCATAACTGTGCGATTCTCTTTTCAAGTAGTTATAACAACGCCATGTGCCATTACAGTGGTGTAATTCTCCCTGTAGTGCCTTCACACTATATGTGAAATGAGTGGAAGCACTATTTTTATGGTTAATCAGAGTCTTATTAGCCACTATAAGCGGTCAGCTGAGGAATCTAGGTTGAAGCAATCATTAATTTTGAATAGACTGTTTGAAGCTTGTTAAGTGTTTTGTAACGGATACTTGAATACTTTAACTTATACAATTCTTGCATGGCAAGCCTTAGGTATAATTGTTGTTGAGATAGAATTAAGCTACTGTCATTTTCACATAGCTTGATTAATGCCTTACTGATGATTTCATGCGGTTTTTCTTTATCAGAATAAAGGTGGTTATATAGCTTGTCTGAAACAGTAGTTTCTTTTTCACTTAACGCTAATGCTAACGTATTTTCAAAGTCATCAGGAGAGTCAACAATATTGCCTAACTCTTTTCTTCTCTGAAATTCAATGCTGTATTCATCCACCTTGTTAGAAGAGGAGATAGATATATCAGACGTTAGTAAAATAACAGGTTTTTTACAAAATATTCCATCAAAAATAGCACCGCTATAATCTGAAACAATAACATCAGAGTTTATGATTAATTGTAAAGTATCATCATTAGCCCCTAGAATAGGGATGTTTTTATTTTTTAACGTTAATAGCGTCTTGTGACCTAGTAAATCGGTGTTATGGTGGGGTTTTACCAAGATATTATACTTGTTCTGAAGCGATTCTATTTTATCAATATAAGCATTAATGCTGTTGTGTTCCCCCCATGTTGGTAATACTAAAATAGTTTTTTTATTTGGGTTAATGATGTCTTGGTATTTTCTTTGCCCATCTAGTAAAAAAGTTGGGTCATATACCTTTTCTTTTCGTAAAAAACCAATATCGCATACAGGGCAAAAATAAGAAATCTTTTCAGAGGCATAAGCACCATAGGTAAAACAAATATCTGCCAAACTCCTCCATGGGCCATAATTATGTGCTTCTTTGGCATATCCATATTGCAACATTGCTATTTTTGCTTGATGAAACCTATGGATATCGGTGAAAGTAGTCTGGCAAACAATCACATCGTAGATTTTATCTAGTTTATGGATATCCTTACTTGCATATATTTCAACAGGTATGTCCTTATTGTCTAGCAGTGATTAGTTAAACTGAGCAATATTATTATGTTTCTTTTCAAGAATAAAAACTGAGTCAGGTATTTTTCTTATTAGGGAAGATACGTGTATTAGTTGAAACGGATTCCAACCGATAAAGGCAATTTTTAGGTGGGTTGATGGCATAGGCAGTTCTGAATAATTATAATAGCGCTTGGGATTTTAGTAGTTGGAGTGGACAAAAAGTCTTCTAACTTCTGTTTAATGTGTGCTGTTGAAACAGAAATGACTAAGGTTTCTGACGTTGTGTTAAGTTTTTGAAAAAGTTGTAGATGACCAATATGGAACATGTCAAATGCGCCATAGGTAATAATAGAATGACCTTTTTTTTTAATGTCTTTCATATGGTAAGCTGTTAGGTTTCTCTTAACTTAATTAATTTATCTGTGGATAGTAACAAAATTGTTGCAACCTTCTCTAGAGGGATTGCGAAAAAAGATACCGTATTAAAACAACTTGATCTCGAAAAAATACAGTTAAACCCTCGTGATAGTTCGTTGGTTGATTACGTAGTTGGTTGGGGTAAAAAGCCAAATACAAGAAAAGCGAGAGCTTACGCAAAGAAAAATAATTTGATTTTTTATTCGCTTGAGCAAGGTTTTTTACATTCTATGGGGCAAGAAGTTCTTGGGTACGCGAGTTTGTCTTTGGTTAAAGATAAACTTGGTATTTATTATGATGCAACTCACACCTCTGATTTGGAAGAAATTATACTTGATCATAATGATGAATATTTTGACTCGGAGACAATCACTCGTGCCCAAAATGCAATTAAGCGTATTACTCACAATAATATTTCAAAGTATAATAATGGTGTGCATCAAATAGATGATTCTCTCTTTCGCGGTGATGAAGTTGTTTTAGTTGTAGATCAAATTAAAGGAGATATGTCTCTTCAGTATGGCTATGTTGATGAAAGTACTTTTGATATGATGTTGCAGGTGGCTCTTGATGAGCATCCCAATGCGCAGATTATTATAAAAACTCATCCTGATGTTATTGCTGGGAAAAAGAAAGGTAGTATCAAGCTTCCCAAATCTCACTCAAGAATCAGCATTGTTTCAGAAAATATAAATCCACTCTTATTGTTAAAAAAAGTTGATGCAGTATATGTTGCAACCTCACAGATGGGGTTTGAAGCTCTAATGCTAGGTAAGCAGGTTGTTTGTTTTGGTGTGCCTTTTTATGCTGGGTGGGGCTTGACTGATGATAGGGCTGATAAAGCGCTGCCAGTCTGGAATCGTCGAAATAAAAAACGAACTCTCCTACAAGTGTTTGCTGCAGCTTACATTCATTATCCAGTCTATTTAAACCCTGATTTAAACCAGCTTTGCGAGCTTGAGGATATTCTTTCGTATTTTGAACAGAAAATAACGTATAAACTACAACAACCAACGAACAGAGATGAAAATCAGGCCAACTGGTTTAGACAATTAATGGGTTCTTTCTTTAAGAGAATTTAAGGTGTTAGAATTATCAAAAACTGGGGGGGATGTATATTATAATACATCCCCCCCAGTTTTTGATAATTTTCAGTTCTAAGTGGATGACTTAATCAGAGGTGCTTTTGGTATTATATGAATCATAATTTACAAGGCACATTATCCCAGTCTATTTCTATCAATGGTTCTGGGTTACATACAGCAGGTCGTCACAAGATCACCTTAGTTCCAGCAAAAGTAAATACTGGTATTCGTTTTCAACGCGTAGATAAGAAGGGTGAGAAGATCACAATCCTTGCTCACTGGGCATCAACAAAAACCTTGCCGCTTTGCACCTGCTTGGTATCCGCTACTGGACAGCAAGTGAGAACAGTTGAGCACTTAATGTCAGCTTTTTATGCTTGCGGAATAGATAATGCCATTGTGGAAGTTGATGGTGATGAAATTCCTATACTGGATGGCAGCGCCCAGATCTTTATTGATAAAATTATTCGGGTTGGTGTTACCCAACAAACTCAGCCACGCCAGATTTTTAGTGTTACTGAAGCTATCGAGGTTAAGGACGGTAAACGCGTTATTCGCATAGAGCCTGCAGATGCTTTGTATATTGATATTACTATTTCCTTAGCCAAGATAGGTCATTTGAATTGGAAGGGCGAGGTCACACCAGATTTGTTTAAACAAGAGATCGGTGCAGCAAGAACCTTTGGGCGCTTAAAAAATGGCTTACTGGCTCAATTAACACGGTTTAATAAAGACCCTATATGTCTTGGCGCAAACACAAAAAGCGCTATAGTTATCGTTGGAGATAAAGCAATAAACCCAGGTGGCTTACGTGCGCCTGATGAATATGTTCGACACCGTGTTCTTGATTTGGTAGGAGATTTAATGCTATCTGGCGGGCATATACATGGGAAAATTACAGCCTCCAGCACTAGCCATCAATTAAATCAATTATTATTGCGTAAGATTTTTGAGAATAATTATTTTGAAAAAAAGTCTTGATTCTGTGACCTAGATTAATTTAATTAATTAGCATTTAGATGCGGCATATTTTGAGAATGTGTCAGGTGCGTAAAATCGCATGCCTGACGACATATTCTTAATGGATTGCTTTCCTGAATACTATAGACCTCAGCATACTCAGGTGATGAGTAAAAATGGCTAAAACCTTCCTGCTTTTTGTAGTAAATCTTGCCAATAGCTTTGTTGCTATTAGCTGTAATTCACGTCTCAATCAGAAAACTTTTAGCTCATTTTTCTTTCGGCACTGAGTTATGCTGAGGTCTCTAATTAATTGTTAACAGCTTCTGGCGAATTGTCTTTAATTATTGTATTAACGGGGCCATATACCAATTCAACATGTTCACTTGTGTCAGAGTTAAATTGATTGTTGGTAATCGTTGTATCCCTGACAGGGTGAGATAATTTTTTAGTTCGATACTTAGTACCAATTTTGATATCAGAATCAACATCACCATCAAAAATATTGTTATTTATAGTGTTACTATCATCTTCTACAATAACGCCATCTGTTACGTCAGTGAATTCATTAGATACAATTCTATTATTTTTAGCAAAATCTTCATAAATATAAATTGTTTCTTTTACGGGGCCATATTTTATAGTATCTGTTGCTACACGAGGTATGCCACATTTAAAGGATTTTAAATCTTTACTTTGTCGGGATGCTATCCAAACGCCTATTTTTTGGTCTTTAAAAACATTGCTAGTAATTAAGTTATCATCAGCGGATTGATAACGAGGCAGCGATGAGGAGCTTGTATGATGTTCGTAACAGTTTTTATAAATATAAATACCTGCTGCATTATTAGAAAAAACATTATTTTGAATGGTATTCTTCGATGAAGAATCAATGGCAATAGCCTCTCTAGTATCTTTTTCTAAGATGCGTCTTCTTGCGCGCTTCTTACGATTATAAAGAGAGTGTCCATTTCCTATAAACGTTGAATTCTTTATTGTATTATTCTGAGTGCCAGACTCTAAATATAGCCCCGCTCCAGTAGTATATTTTATAGATGTATTATCGACGGTTAGGTCTGTGATATAACGCCCAATAAATATGCCATTGATATGACTATAATTAATACTGGTATTTTGAATCTTTACATTTTTAATGGAACTAGTGCGTAAAAAATCTTCCATAGCAGCAACATTCACATTGTTTTTTAAATCAGATTTGCTTGTGTCAGTAAGAATTGTTAGTACAGCTATACCCGTTCGATAGTTAATAAGTTTACAATTATTAATAGTGATATTCTGGCTGGGAATTGTTTCATGAGATAAAATGCGGATGCCAATGTCGACAGGCTCGCTGCTCACTGTGTAGGGCACATCTATATCCTGTCTAAACTCTTTATTAAGACCATTTAATTCAGCCCCGTTACAATCGAGTGTGAGATCAGATTTACTTTCTATAGCGATTTTAACGCGATCATATCTGCAGCCTTGAGGCAATGTGATGCTTTCAGTTATTTTATTAATAATACCTTTTTGCCAATCTGGACACCCCGCTGGGTTTGGAGGTAAAACTCTTGCTGGATCACTTGGTTTTGATGTTGTTTCACTAAGAGGTTCTGCATAGTCTACAAATTCTTCTGTTATTTTGTCCTTAATTTTATCTTCTAGATTCTTACAACCCACTAGTGTTAGTAATGTGAAAAATATAATAAAATATTTCATGGTTATTGCTCCCCCTTTTAATTGTTGATTCAGACAATAGCATAATAGTGCTAAAATATTACCCAATTCTACACTTATAAAGGAAAATAGACTGGAGCTAAATATTTGAGCTATATTCACTTTCTTCGTGTGAATTGATTACTGTAGTGTAGGTATTTTCATAAATAAACGGTAGAATTCGATAATGGATATGACTATAGATCATTTTGAAATAGAGGATGCCTTTCAAAAGGGTGATGCTGATTATAAAGTAGCTGAGGCTCAAGCTATTGCTTGTGGTATGTTGTCTGTAAATATTACGGCAGATAAAATTGCTTGGACACAATTATTATTTGGTAAAATAGATCCAAATAGTGATGTTCAAGTTAAGGCTGTTCAGCTGGCGGGCGAGTTATTTGAGCAATCAAAGTTACAGCTACAGGACTCTAACCTATCATTTGAGCTGCTTTTACCTGATGAAGATGAGTCTTTAATCGCTAGAGTGAGTTCTCTTCAAGAGTGGTGTAGTGGTTTCTTACTTGGCATAGGTATCGCCGGGATTAAAGATCACAAAACACTTCCTGAAGATACTCGTGAGTTGTTGGCTGATTTTACTGAGATAGGCACATCAGGTGATTTTAATCTTGAAGATGAGGCGGGATCAGAGGAAGCACTCTCTGAGATTAGTGAGTATATTCGAATGGGTGTACTGTTAATTAATGAAGAGCTACAACCGATTAAGCAATCTACCTTAATTCATTAGTAGGTTGATTTGCTTGAGGCAATAAAAGACTATTACTACTGTTTTATTAAAAAAACGGATAAGACTAAAAACCTAAGCTACGGGTCTTACAGTTAACTTATATAGTTTTAAACAATAAAACGGTAAGTTCACTAAAAATACTGAGCTATGCATAAATTCTAGTACAGTTTTTAAACAACAAAAACTAACTATCATTCAAGTCGCCAAAAAGACGGCGACATATTGAATTATCCATTTCAAATAACGAAATGGTAAGTTCACTAAAAACTAGGGGGATGTATTTATTTATTCTTCCGCTACCAAGAAAGGCTCTAATGACACAACAATCTCAAATTACCCTTGAAGAATTCTCAGAGCGTCGAGCAAAACTCATGACCTTAATTGGCGATGATGCGATTGCTATCATTCCATCAGCTGAGCTTAAAACACGTAATAATGATGCTGAGTTTATTTTTCGACAAGATAGTGATTTCTTGTATTTAACGGGTTTTAATGAGCCAGAAGCTGTTGCCGTTCTTGTACCCGGTCGGGAGAAAAGCGAATACATTGTTTTTTGTCGAGAAAAAGATCCTAAGACAGAGCAGTGGACAGGGCGCATGGCAGGGCTAGAAGGTGCTGTTGAGGACTATGGCGCTGATGATGCTTTTCCTATCACTGATATTGATGAAATATTACCGAGTTTAATGGAAAACCGTAGTAAGGTTTATTATAGCGTGGGAAATAATCCTGAATTTGATAAGCAGGTGATCTCTTGGGTGAATTCACTACGTGCAAAATTTCGAAATGGAGTTCAGGCACCTCATGAGTTTATCTCTTTAACCATTTTTTTACATGAGATGCGTTTAATAAAATCAGTTGCTGAGCAAGCGTTAATGCGTCAAGCGGCTGCTGTTTCGGTAACGGCACATCATCGGGCTATGAAAGCTTGTAAGTCTGAAATGATGGAATATGAAATAGAAGCCGAATTTTTACATGAGTTTAAACGATCAGGGATGGAGCCAGCGTATACCTCCATTGTTGGTGGTGGTGCAAATGGTTGTATATTACATTACATCGAAAATAATCAAATTTTAAAAGATGGTGATTTATTATTGATAGATGCTGGTGCAGAGAATCAAGCTTACGCTAGTGATATTACCCGAACCTTTCCTATAAATGGGACCTTTTCAGAAGAACAAAGGCAGCTTTATCAAATAACACTTGATGCTCAATACGCAGGGATAGAGCAGGCGAAGCCAAGAAATAGCTGGATAGATATTCATGATGCTGCGGTTAGAGCTATTGCTATAGGGCTACTTGAGCTTGGTTTGTTAAACGGAGACCTTGAAACGATCATAGAGGATGAAGCATACAAGCCTTTCTACATGCATAAAACAGGACACTGGTTGGGTCTGTATGTTCACGATGTAGGTAACTACAAAGTAAATGATGAGTGGAGAAAGCTAGAATCTGGTATGGTATTGACTGTTGAGCCGGGTATTTATGTTTCCCCTAGTGATGATGTTGATAATAAATGGTGGAATATTGGAATTCGTATTGAAGATGATATATTAATTACAGATGCGGGTCATGAAGTTTTAACTGGGGCACTAGCTAAAGAAATTGATGCTATAGAGGCTTTAATGAATCACTAAGCTTTCTTAGCGCCAGACACAGCACTTCATATATAAAAAAGTATAAAAACTAGGGGGGATGTATTTATCATTCTTTCTTATGAAAGGAGACTTCAGCATAACTCAGGTAACGAGTAAAAATGGCTAAAACCTTCCTGATTTTCGTTGTAAATCTTGCTAAATAGCCCACTATTAGCTGTAATTCACGCCCCAATTAGAAAGATTTTATCTCATTTTTCTTCCGCTACTGAGTTATGCTGAGGTCTTGAAAGATCATTCTATTAAATAGCGCAGTATTAAAACTATGAGTATTATTGATACAATCTCTATTCTGATTTCACTAGCAGCAATCTTTAGTTATATAAATTACCGGTTTCTCAAAATACCCAATACCATTGGTTTGTTGGTTATCGCTTTGCTGATGTCTTTAGGGATTGTGATATTAGGAAAAATGGGTTTGCCGATACAAGATAAAGCCAAAGCTCTTTTAAAAGGAATCGACTTTAACGAGGCTTTAATGCAAGGCATGTTAAGTGCATTGTTATTTGCTGGTGCTCTGCATGTACATCTTGAAGAATTGGTTAAGCAAAAGTGGGTGGTGGCAGTGTTGGCCAGTGTTGGTGTAATTGCCTCTACCTTCATGGTTGGCTATGCTTCTTATTTTATATTTGGTTTATTAGGCTTAGATATCCCTCTTATTTATTGTCTACTCTTTGGTTCCCTAATTTCTCCTACCGATCCGATTGCTGTTCTTGGTATTTTAAAAACCGTGGGCGCCCCTAAATCATTAGAAACCAAAATCGCTGGTGAATCACTTTTTAATGATGGTGTTGCTATTGTCGTTTTTCTTGTTTTATTGAATATTGCAGGCGTTGGCGGTCATGGTGCACATAGCGAGGTTAATGCCATGAGTATTGCGACACTCTTCGCTCAAGAAGCCTTAGGTGGTGCAGTATTTGGGCTAGTGATTGGTTACATTACTTTTCGGATGTTAGCCAGTATTGATAACTACCAAGTTGAAATATTACTCACTTTAGGGTTAGTGTTAGGGGGCTATTCGCTAGCTAGTGCTCTACATATCTCAGGCCCCATTGCGATCGTTGTAGCAGGTCTATTAATTGGAAATAAAGGCAGAAAATATGCAATGTCTGATAAAACCCGTGAACATCTGGATAACTTTTGGGAATTAATTGATGAAATTTTAAATGCTATGTTATTTGTTTTAATTGGCCTAGAAGTATTGGTGTTAACCTTTAGTACGCAATACTTGCTTGCAGGGCTTATTATGATTCCCACTGTCTTGTTGATTCGCTTTATTTCTGTTGGGGTTCCTGTTTCATTTATGAAACTACGCCAGAGTTTTACTCCCAAAATAGTTAGAATTCTAACGTGGGGAGGCCTAAGGGGTGGCATATCAATTGCACTTGTTTTAACGCTTCCGCATGGAGAAAATCGAGAAGCGCTGCTGATGATTACCTATGTTATCGTTGTATTTTCAATTTTAGTTCAGGGTATGACAGTTGGCAAACTAGTGAAAAGTAGCTAGGCGGTCTTTAGTAGGGCCACTCTCCAATATAGTTTCCCCGAGGGTGATAGTTACACGCCCAAATTTGAGATTTATCAGGGCAAATAGCCATAGCGCAGCCTACTTGCCGAGACTCATGCCATACCATTTGGGTATAGTGTCCGCAATCTTCGCCAGAAATGCACTGATTCTTTTGATAGTCGTAATATTCTTCTTCTTCAGCCCATGCTCTTACAATATCTTTGGCTGAAAATAACTGGGTTCTTTTGCTACCATCTCCAAATTCTTCTGGGCTCGCCCAGAAAAGGTTCTCTCCATGTTGTTGTTGGTAGTCTCCGCCTTGGTTGGGTCTGTGGATCATTGCACAATTTTGAGTAGAGGCTAAGTGGTTGACCCATTGCTGTGCGTAATGGGCTAGGCTATTTGACCAACGTAGAGGTTCTTGTTGATGTTTTATTCTCACTTTATTGTGAGAGGCAATCAATCCTGAAAATTGAGCAGGCTCTTTTGCCATTGTTGTCAGTGAAAATAATAATAGTAAATAAGCATAATATTTAGTCATAAGCCATAGCATACTGCTTATGATGGAATTGGCATTAATGTGCAGGATATTTGGCTAACTAAATATGATTAGCTAGGAATATCAAGTCAAAATAAAAGATAAACGGTTGGTGTCTTTAATAATTTTTATATGATGATTGCTTCTAGATTTTTACT
>JAUTBZ010139107.1:0-13042 GCA_032361785.1 Lepetodrilus galriftensis | reverse complement strand
ACAAATTATCCACATAAAACTATGTGTTTCCAACATTTCAACCAATAACTGACTTGCAAATTTACATAACCGTGGCTAAATCTTATATACGTTCGACCGGTGTACGACTAGTTTGGAGCCTATGGTAGAGTATTACCTATAGCCTGGAATGCTTAATTACGGCGACTATATCTATCTGTGTGCCAAATGTAGTGTTTGTTTCCAAAAGTTCACAAACCTGGCATATTCTGGAGCTAAGCGTATTAGTGTAGTAGTAATGCGATTTTACGAATGCTTATGGACGTGTTTAGCTTAGTAATAAACGCGCCTTCCTCTCCATGGATACGTTGAATTTATATCAGTAATAGTGTTGCGAATACTGTATCAATACTTTACATATTATTTATTTACTAAGAATAACCGTTTAAATGCACATTACGAAATTAGATGTCAAAGTAAAGAGACGTAAGGATGATTGGAACAGGAAGCGCACGTATACAATACATTCATTTTAGTCGTAGCTCTAGAACTGTTTTTTAAAATGTGGGGAATTAATCGCCACGGATGTTGCGGGTTTCCTCCTGCTCTAAAACTGACACAGTCGTGATATTAGTGAAAGTATATCTATAACATCTAAACTCCAAATAAAAAAATAAAAATTTAAATGTGAAGATATAGAGAATACTAAACGAGTGTCCGTTAGATAACATTTATCTTCCAACGAGTTATTTTAAGCGTATCTAACGAGCGAAAACGTGTTAGATACGTTTGAAAATTAGTTGTAAGGTAAATGATATCTAACGAGTTTAGTATTATATACTGAAAGACTAAGAAAACGCACCACTCAGAAAATGGGTCATACTTTCTTTATAAGGACATAAACATTGCTGAATGTTACAAATTACAAGTAGCAGAACATTGTAAGTTTAAAAATCAAACAAGTGTAAGAATTGTTTAAGTGAAATGCTTTTGGTCCAATCTAAGGTCTTCTTTCACGTAAGACCGCGGATCGTAATCGACGTATGGAACTGTGCACATTGATTTTCGGAACCGATCACGCAAATGAAGCAGACGTATATGACGGTCTTGGGTTTGCCTTGTAACGTTTTGCACGTTAGGTCTAGGTCGATCCTGGGTGAAAGCAGTTTGTCTAAATCTTGCATCTAATCATGTAATTGTCGTATGTTGACAATTGCATTATTTGCCTATGTCTGCCGGAAATGCTGGCTGTTAAAAGACCTATCACCAGGTTGCGTTAATTATTCCAAAAGTCTAGATATGATAGCTTTCTAAAGATCAAAGTTAGCTAAAGAAATGGCATAGATTCTCAAATGTGCTATTGTGGAAAGGAACATTCTGCAAGAACATCTTGGATTACCATATTATTTTGACTTTGAGGCGAAAAATACGCATTTTTACATTTTGGCATTTGGCACAATTGTCACGTGCCGTTGCATTAAAAACAATATGGAAACACATAAAGGTCATGATTGTAATTTACATAAATGCATTTCCAAATTAATAATTGACAGGAACTAAAAAATATCCCAGAAAAATAGGTGGTGCGTTTTCATAGTCTTTCAGTATATTTAGCAATTTAGAAAATAACTAGAACGGACTATTGAAATCAAGAGGGCCAAACGGGCACGCCAGAAATGAAGTTGGTGTGCATGACAATGATTTTAAGTGCCTTCGGAAAATCGTAAGTGTGAACTGGCCGGCGACTACAATGTTTAGTCTCGCCGACCGATCGCACAACATCTATAAAATATCTATAGCATGTTTTGATATTTGGAGCACCGCACACCAGGCGATGGAAACCCGACGGAAATCGGCAACGCGTTGGCGACGGAAATCGCTAGTGTGCGGCCGCTATAAAGTGTTCGACTTAAAATCCAGGAAATGCAGATTCGAATCCCATAGTCGGCATGGTCCTGCTTGCAGAAGATGTATATTTGAATTCTATGAAATTTCCTAGCAAATCCCTGTCCTCGATTGCCATGTTATTTTTTGTAATCTATTATTTGTACCTCAGTTGCCTCGGTTATCAGCCTAAGTGAATATTATAAAGGTTCTTTATTGTTCTGTCCTGTTCTGAAAGATATAGGTCAAGAAACATTCGATTCGTGAAAAGTAGGCTAATACTAATAGGCAAAATTAACAACTATTTTAATTCTAATGTTATTTATTAGGTTTACATATGTTCTTCTTTCAAAAGACCATTCTCAATGTCAGCGTCGTCATCATCGTCACCATCATCGTTGTCAGTATCATCTTAGAGATCGTCATCGTAACCATTGCTGTTGTCATTATTGATGACTATCATGGTTATAATGACGATCATGACGTCCCCGACAATACTGATATGATTACGGCAATGACAACAATGATTTTGACTACGACAAATCACGATGATGATCTTTGCTACTATGACGGTACCGATGACGCAGACGATGATAATAACTATGACCATTGGACTAATTTTGAAAACATCGTATAATTTTATTTTTATATTTCGAATACTAGTATGTGACCTATCTAAGTACACTGATACCCAAGCTCTATCAACACATTCATGATATTATCATATACAGTCCACTACGTGGTACAGAGTATTTATAAACAGCTATGCAAAGTATTCATAAAAACATATACTAGTTTTGTATTATGTATTAAAATCTTCATCGTAAGAGCCATAACTGTCACGTTGGAATAAAGTTGTATTCTTGAAATAGATAATGTTCTGACATTAAAAATATACGGATTGACGGTACTACAAAATCTAATGTCAACGTTCTCATTAGATCCACTAAACGACCTTCCAGATTTGGAATTCAAAGTCATGAACAGCTACATCACCCACTAACCCCAGAACGTGCTAATTCGACCGCTGCTTTTTCCCCAACAGTTATTTTCGTTGACTGCTATACCGATGACTAACAAATTGCTACCATGCATGGATTATCTGGCACGAGTGGAATACTATTTTGGAAGGTTAATGTACGTGGGCATCGTACATTCCAACCAGTCAGTCGGGGACTTGCACGACTTATCCTTCATATTCTTTAATATTATGCGTACATGTGTCTTAAACAGTTTCAGCAACAAAAAAAAACCCCAAAAACGGTGTAAAAACATACGATCTTGTATTTTAATTGCTAGCATGATATACATTGTGCAGTACAAACAGGTCAGTCTGAAGCTACTGATACTAGTATTAGTTTAGACTGGGGAAAGCCCATCACGTTAGAGAAGAGCACTGACCTCAGAACCATATAAATTATAGTATTATGGCTTTTGTGTCGGTTTCCTGACACATCTAGTAAAGTTTACGTAATGAAACGATAACATTATAAGACTATTCATAACAGACATTTAATACATATCTAAAAACTACGGAAGTGTCATATATGTTCGCATGGTCACTTTGGGCCAAATGAACATAATTTCAAGTATTGTGCATATGTTTTCATTATTTGTGTGAATGCATCATGTCAATATTTCAGGAGCGGGTTTTCCTAAGTTGACATTACTTGTACCAAATCCTTTTTTATTTCTATTGTGAATACAATATGTTTGAACTAATACACCAATATTGTAAGTATATTTGGAAGACTATGACCAATTATTCGTTGAATAATTACAGAAGAAACAACATATTTCACAACTTAAAATATAATTTTGGGATTTATGTAGGTAAACGTAATAATCCAGTAAATACTAGTATTACACTTATAACAAAACAAGATATTTAGGGACAAAGTCGAATCAATTCTTATTCTCATTTTAGCTAAATCTAGAGTGAAACCACAAGGCAAGTTCATTGCTATCTCAAATTGGAAATACGCAAAGTTCTACCCCTTCTGGTCATACAGTGTTATTTAAACTGAACAGGACCTATAACTATTTGATGAATACGCTACTTTATTACGTATACAATTTGTTGATGAGCACAGGTACGTGCATAATATAGCAAAAATAATCAGAAGTAAAATAATTAAATTAAAATATAAGTTAATAAAAATAAAAAGTGTTCCGAGATAATACATAACATTATAAACTGCCGAATGCTTATTTATCTTTTTTAAAATAATTTGGATAGTCAGAACATAACTGAAGTTTCAATTAACACAATACATGTATTTATAATATATATATATATTATTGTATTTAGTTTGCATACTTTCTTCCCAGTATCATAGCTTAGTATTTACACTATTCTGCAGAGTAAATGTGTAACTATGTATGCTTCACTTTCAGTCAGACATTTGATCCAGGATGTTGATTCCAGAAGACTGGCTATGGATGGTCGTTGTGGGTTTCATTGTTGCATTTATAATGGCCTTCGGTATTGGAGCCAATGATGTGGCCAATTCTTTCGGAACATCTGTTGGAGCCAAAGTCTTGACCTTACGCCAGGCCTGTATTCTCGCCACCATCTTTGAAGTGGGTGGAGCAATTCTACTTGGTTAGTATAACATACAGTGAGTTGGCTAGTTACGAATCTTGTTTAGTTCGGGTCAATAAATAAATCAATTACAATTAGAATAAGTTACAACCTGTAACAATCAATGTATTAATTGATACATCACATAGGATTAAAAGAACAACTGGCATTTATGTATTCGCTTCGCTTGCAGCGGGGAAACGTGGTCTTCGGAACTAGCTATAACTCACTGTATTTCAAGTCATATATCTATTGCTCGTCATACTTACACTACAGACGCGTTTAGTGAATAATCAAATAGGACCATTATGAACATGGCTTCTTGTCTCAATAGAGCTATATACTAGTAACACATTTTAAACTATAATTGGTGACTAGTGGATGCGGCATGCAAGGAACACAAACAATATGGTTACCTTATAATTACTTGAAACCTTTTGATATTTTGAAACTATAGAAAATCACTATCCTCCTCCTCCTCCTCCTACTACTACTCATTACAATCGTCACCAATAAGTACAAGGTTCATATTGCTCTTGAATTCCAAATAGTTTTTGTTCGACTACACGCATTGTAGTGGAACCTATTGTCTGTTGACATCCTGATGTGTTATGCCAGCTCGTACCTTACCAAATATTTAATTTCAGGTTCCAAAGTGTCCGACACAATCCGGAAAGGAATCATTAGTGTGGATATCTACAATGGGTCGGAATCACTTCTTATGGTCGGAAATGTGGCAGCTTTGTCGGGTTAGTTTAAATAATAACGCAAATACCTATAACCAAAATACTTCCCCTATTGCGCATACTATGTAAAACATATAATACATTTAATTATTTTCGTACTTGTTCCCAGGCTCCTGTGTGATGATGTTGGGCGCCACTGTAGCCAGTCTGCCTGTTTCCGCCACCCACAGCATAGTAGGAGCAACCCTGGGCTTTTCTATTGTCGCTCATGGAGCTGCTGGTATAGGTTGGAAGAAGCTTGGAATGATAGGTAGGTTTTACAATAAAGAAGTGCTGGATATGAAACCAAAATGGTAATGTGAATTAGGATGCGGATAGGCATTAATTTAGTCGTTATTTCTGGTGTTTCTTGGTTTTTGAATAATACAAACCATTGTAAAATTGTCAAGACGTATGTGAGATAAACCATTGTAAAATTGTCAAGACGTATGTGAGATAAACCATTGTAAAATTGTCAAGACGTATGCGAGATAAACCATTGTAAACTTGTCAAGACGTATGTGAGATATACTGCGGTACAGCTATGCATGCCTATATTTCAGTGGGAAGTTGGTTCATCAGTCCAGTGTTTTCTGGGTGTATATCAACGCTTCTTTTTGTGTTCATCCAAAAAACCGTCCTAAGTAAGGTTAGTCATAGTATACGTAGTGATCACAGCAGACACAGGGTGTATATTTAAATTGGAGGTATAGTCAAGTACAATGTGCATGCACATGCACACACAACCATGTGCTCTCTCTCGCACACACACATATACACACACACACACACATCCACGCGCACATACCCACGTGCACATACCCACATGCGCTCAACACACACACACACATCCACGCGCACATACCCACACACACATGTATACAAACACACACACGTACCCATAAACATACATATACACACATGTGCGCTCAACACACACACACACATACTCCCTCACATACACGAACGCACACGCACATACACACGTAAGCATACACATGTCTAGTTGATTAATGAAAGATTCTATTAGATTTGTTATATATATTCTTACATGTAGTTAGTATTAATTATGTGTGTGTGTGTGCATGTGTTTGTGTGCGTGTGTGCGTGTGTATGTGTCTAGCTGGTATGCATATTACATGTACTATCATACAATTCCAGGAGAAGCCAATGGAGGCGGGGCTGCGTCTACTGCCGGTGTTTTACGGCTGTACCGTTGTAATAAACGCCTTTTCCATTTTCTATGAAGGTTCTGAAAGTAAGTGATGTCTTGCAAAGTATAAAATTTCATCGTAAAAAATATTGTATTAGCATGTGAACGTGAAGTTTGGCATTCAGTAACATGTAATATACATAGTCGTTATAGAGCATGTTCGTCAACGCATAGCAATACAAATCAATGAATGTTTCTCAACGATGGCTTTTCTTTCAGTGTTGTACTTCGACAGGATTCCGCTGTACGGCGTGTTTGTGCTTACCTTTGGTCTGGGGTTATTGACAGCGATATTTGTAATCTTTGTCATTGTACCTTGGCAGAGGAAGAAAATTATGAGTGAGTATTAATACAGGTGACTAGTACATTACAGGGATATGGGTGGAACCAGACTTTCATATTAAAGTGTATTTTATGGGGGGCTCATAATTTTAGTGAGTATTTTACTTCATTTTTATGATATAGAACTGTACAGTACTGGTTTAAGTAGGCCTATCCGACTGCAGAAAACAGTATATTATGTTAATAGCATAATTTTTGACACACATTGTCCTACGTTTTGCAGAAGATGTTAAGAAAGCATCGAAACTGACACACGTGGCCGGAGATATGACAGACATGGTTATTATAGTAGCCAAACCTGGTAAGTCTCCTTATAATAGTTCTTTAACCTTTGTTTGATATACTGCTACATATAGCCACTTTTTGTAAACGTTGTCTCTGTAGCATATTCATCTCTCTCTCTCCCTCACACACTCTGTCTTTCAAGATTTCTTTAACAAGCAGTAAGATTACCAAGAAGTTTTAAGGTATGGATTAAATTATATAATACCGACACTTCTCCTTACTGGGGTAGTAGACGTCCTGCTACTGAACCCTCCTTACTGTCCTTTCTTCAATTACAGAAGTAGACAACAAGAATCATAATCTGGTACGTAATTGTTTTTCTCTGTTCACAAATGTATCTTAAATATAGATACCAGACTGAGCTTATTGAAATTCCTAAATTTCAATATCCACCGACTGAATAAAAACAACCAATTGAAAACAATGTTCAAAATTCCTCTGGATGTATACTGACGGTAACATTTGAAGGAACACTGAATATGCCATCACTTTTTAGTATTTAAATTTACTTTAAATATGTTGATGATGGTTTTAATAAGGCATACTTACTTTTAACAATTTTCTGATGGCATTCTTGAAAGAAAGCTTTTTGATCAATGCATCAGTTATGTGTATATCATAATAAAAGCGTGTTGATTTATTACTGTGTTCTTTACATTCATAGGACGGTGTACCAGATGATACTGCTACCAAAGAACATGACAAGTTGATCATTGGAGATAGCTATGGTTAGTAGGTCGATAGAAATGAGTACCAGTTATATAATGTCGTATGGCATCGGTATGTAACACACTAAATAGTATATGCTAGTCCAGTCTGCTATCTGCTATAGACTGCACCATATAGGCAAGTAGCATCTGTATATGTGGGTCGTGTGTCAGCTACGGTGGGTCCCCTACGGTAGCCTACTGTCAGCGTATGCCGATTGGTTCCGTTCTACATTCGCGGGAAATCAGGATTGTTTCATAGGTTTCATTGTCTTCCTCCAATGATGAACACGGACCAACATAGTCCTTGTCAAAGACGTTTCGTAGTAAACGTCTTTCGATTTTTCATAATCTTTTACACTTTTTTAACAAATTGCTACGAAACAAGTCAAAAACATTGAACATCGAATACATTTTTCAGACAAGGACTACTTTCGTTAGACTGTTTTCGTTGTTAACATAATATAAAGCTATACTCGCCATTAATTAAGTTTGTTAATGGAAACATTAGTAATGAAAGCATTGGCTAATTTGCTTGGTTTCAGATACCCCAGTAAAAGATGGCAAATTACTAGAAGTTACTGATTCAGCCGACATAGATGTTGAGGTAAGCATACGCAATAATACATATTTCGAAGGATAGTGTGTTAATCAAGCCATAACAAAAAAAAACATTCATAAGGAATTATAATAAATAAACAAATAGACAAATCAATGAGCGTTTCTTAACGTTTTCAATGTATACGATGGTAACTATTTTAAATGTATTTATTTGTGCTTAAAAGGTGTGGTAATGCGTTACAGTTAATGTAGACTACACAATGTAGGTTGGCAGGCATCTAGTTAGGTATTAGGCCTACTATAGTAGCTCTCACTAAGCAAGAACAGGCATGTCATATAAAGTGAATAGTTTGCCATGTAAATAATGACACTTAGGAACCATTTTAGGTATACTATATGCACGATATAATCTCAGCTATGTGGCCAACTAAGAGTGTAATTTGCTTCTTAATATTCTGCTGACAGATAACGCGGGAGATGGCTCGTAAAAACGTTCACGACAGCCCGGAAACAGGCAAACTGTTCTCATTCCTACAAATCCTCACCGCAGTATTTGGTTCATTTGCCCACGGCGGAAATGACGTCAGGTAAACAAAAATAAAGACATATGTTATAAGTGCAAACGCCTATTAATTTTAGCGTATACTACAATTTAATGTCGTTCAAGTAAAAGTAGTGGTTAAAAGACTTGTTATGTGTAACATCGACTACACATGTAGATGTATGCTTGAGTGAAAGTACATTAAACCTTCCTTGGTAATAATCATAAAAAAAACCTTAGGTAGACCTCAATTCCGGGTTCAGACCAAAAACTGGGTTTGGCTGCCGGACTACATTGCATGTGTACATACTATCATAGCAAAGAAAGTATTATTATCTGATTAAAAGTTGGTGAACTAGAATTCACTCAACGACTTCCTGTCATCTATATTATGCTCATGTAATTATTAGTATTAATAATTAACTCTTGTTACAAGCAATGCCATAGGACCAGCCATTGCCCTGTGGGCCATAGCGACCGAGGGGTCAGTAGCACAGAAATCCTCCCCTCCCATCTGGATCCTGCTGTACGGAGGGGTGGGGATATCCGTGGGGTTGTGCGTCCTGGGTAGGAGGGTCATGAAGACCATAGGAGAAGATCTGTCCAAAGTTACACCGTCCAGGTAATGCCAGAAATAGTCTATACCGTGCATGCAACTCAACATTTTGATTGATTGATTGAATTAATGTTTAACATCGCGGAGGGAATATCTCACCCATAGTAAGTTATTCAGTGTGAAACATTAGAGAGGTTTCGCAAATTTACCGTTACGGTTACCATTACCTTTAGTCTATGTGGGAAACCATGTACAAATATCTTCAAATTCTTTAATTAGTTAACAGTAATTGCCTTACATGTAGCAGGCTAGATAGCCGTCAGAAACAGGAAACTACACTTCCGGAGAGTCTCAAAGGTCATGTACTACGCACAAACTGATAACCTAACGGTATCAGTAATGGAACTGAGAGGTTTCACAACAGTACGGTTACCATTACGGATGCGGTTATGTTATCAGTGTCTGCGTAGTTGCCTATATGACGTCAGAGACTCTTCCGATGTGTAGTTTCACGTTTCCGACCGTCTGGGTTCCCTGAGAAGGCCAGAAACGGGAAACTGCCCATCGGGCGAGTCTCTGACGTCAAAGCTCACACTGATGACCTAACATATCCGTATTCGTAAAGGTAACTGTTGTGTTGCGAAACCTCTCTAATATGTTGCGAAACCTCTCTAGTATTACTAATTTGTAGGTTTATTGGAACCGCAGCATTCGGAATGATTATCCATTGATTTCCATTTTACTTTGATAAGGATCGTGTCAATGTTATGATAGTTTTATCATACGCTTCTGTTTCAGTGGATTCTGTATCGAGATTGGTTCTGCGCTTACCGTCCTGATAGCGTCTAACATCGGCATCCCTGTCAGCACTACTCACTGTAAAGTCGGCAGCATTGTCTTTGTCGGTAGAGTCCGATCTAACGAGAATGTTGATTGGTCACTTTTCCGTAACATCATCATCGCGTGGGTGGTGACTCTGCCTATCTCTGGCCTTATTAGTGCTGCCGTATTCGCTGGTTTAAGAGAATTAATATGATTTGCTTGTAAATCTGATTTTAAGTGAAAATAAAATACCGTTATGTATGTATACATGTAAAACCAACCAACGAATGTGTTGTTATTAGTTGCCAATATGACCTGTAGACGAAACTATCGTATTACGTATTTTCCCGTTGACGAAACTCTAAACTCTATTGTATTTAATATTAAATAATGTCAATGAAATGTACCACAATTAAGTTGAAACTTTCTGGAACATTAATACTATTACCATGTAATAGATTAATGTCAATACATGTAATAAATTTAATTGCATATTTATTTTATTATCAGTATATATGTACAATTTCACATTTATCAAAAAACAGATATTTACAAAAATGGCCCTTTTTCACATGTCCAATCTGTAATCACCCTATTGCTAAAAGTTAATGTCTTGGTATAAGTCAGATGTGTGCCAAGTTTCATGCTTCTTTCATTAAAGGCATACTATCACAGTTGATAGACCTGTATAATGGACAAACAAATTTCGATCTGAGACTAATTAGGCTTGATTTATCCAAACAAAGGTTGTTATTTACTGATGTACTTAGTCCCCAGTACTCTATAGTTATCAAAATATTCATATTTTATATGAATATAGGGAACTTTCCGCTATTTATCTTGTCTTTGATGGATCAACTGATTTCATAAGGAATGTGCAAGCAAACATTAGAGTTATGTCCCCTTGCATTACTAGTATATATAATGAAACAGTTGTCTATCACGGGGTTGTAGTGGAGATTTGTCAACCACACAGTAACACCCTTGGGCCGTGTTATAACCATCACATAATCGCCTATTGCACAGGAGATGTTGACACTTAACTTTAGCGATTCCTATATTAAAACAACTGTCAGTAGTCCGGCACTGGTGATGGGAAACAGTTGGCCGTGTGTTATATAGACAAGACAGCTGAGCACCACAGGTTACAGGACGGAGAAACGCTGGTCACGACTTGGCTCCTGGCTTCAAACTGATCAGTATTCGGCTGCATCGGAGCTGCTGGCTTAGGTCAGTCATGAAGTTGGTCACATATGAATCCTTTTCTGATTTCTTCGTCTCAAAAATGACCACTAGGAAGATGCGTGGGTCCACATATGTCATGAAGTACGTACTTTGTGCATTCTAAAACAGAAAATTAGAATCAGATTTGACTCGAAGAAGAGTAATTACAATTTAGTGAGTTGTATAGTAACCCCATTGATCAATTGTGTAAATCCTCTTCAAATAAAAGACCTGCGAACAGGGGGATGTCAGGATGGATGGCCAATTCAATGGCAACCAAATTTTCATAATAATTACCAGAATTTGAAGCCGGTTAACTCAAAGATACAAATTGATCAACTGTGTATTAAATGGCAGCCATTGTTCCCATAATTTGACTTCTCGGCCAGCTTCATGCCAAACTATAATTTAGTAGTAGAATAATGCACCTGGTCCTCTTTTGTGATGCTGGCATATGGTATAGAGAGATGCCAGTTTATTCAGACGTTAACTAATTGTAAATGCATTGTCGCTGGTTGGAACTATAAAATTATGCCAAAATATGCAGATTTTCAACGTACAAATATTCCGGCGCTGCCAGAGTTCACTGTAGGTAAAAATTGCAACATAAGAAGAAGCAGGATGCTACCTTGTCATAGAAGCAGTTGATCTTCTCGTGCTGAGAGTGGCTGCAGATGAGACTATTGATACGCATGACGACATTGGGCCAATGATGTGCGGGCCGCTCCTGAAACAGACAGACCAGGGGTGCGTTCAGGACATCATACTTTTTGCTACTTTTCTCTACAAAGTGCTACATAGCGCTACAATAGTCATTCAGTCAACACTTGTAGTACTACGTAGCACTACGTTTTTACTTCAGCTTTTGAGCCCGTAGTGTTTGGTAGCAAAAAGTAGGAAAACCCAAAGCATGAAGGGAATGGACTGGATGCATGCTATGCGCAAACTGATCTCCTGCTATTTTGCTACGAAATCGTTCAGCCAGCTACTACATTGTATTTAGAACATTGTATTTAGGGTATGTAAAATGTATTTGAGGTGTACCGATGGATCTATACTAATCAAAATTTGCTAAGGATCGTACCATTTGTGTAGGACAATAACATAATTCCACCCGTAACCCTCTCCCTGCTGAATTAGGCAAATACACTGCTCTTTAGGGCATCTCCAATTGACTTCAGCATGGAGATGGTTAATAGTGATCCCATGCAAACTTTGAGTAGTATGGTATATATATAATATATAACTACCCCTGGCATGGACAGTATGGCAGGAAATGTGTTGAGTCCCTCTGGGGCCTCGGTGGACTTGTCAGGGTGGTGGTAGCCGGGCCCCTTGTACTTGTCCTGGAATCCGTGTGCGTGCAGAACTAGCGACACGTTGTAGGCGTCACACTTCTTCTGGAATGCCTGCAATCTGGACAGAGGACAAAATATGATTGACATTCATAAAGTGTTCATTCTTATACAGTTGATATTTATGAATATTTACCATATTGGTGTGGATTTGTCACTGCACATGTTTAGATTAAAGAATATTATTATAATGCAGAATTTTTTGACATGTATTTTTTTTTATATATTATTTTTAATTGGGGTTTAAAGTCGCTTTCTAGAATCTTTCACTAATATCACGACTTG
>JAUTBZ010139096.1:0-13043 GCA_032361785.1 Lepetodrilus galriftensis | reverse complement strand
ACCATTAGATATTTTCTAGCTTTTGGGGTGAACTAACTCCTTAAATAGGCCCCTTTTGGGGTTTGGCTGCTGTACTACGATACCGAGTAATTACTAGTAATTAACACTAAAAAAGCAAACAATGTTGGTTATTTTGATCATTATGTAGCCTACCGTTAAATATAGCATCAGGTCTGAATAAGTCCTTCGTGACGGGAATCCCTATAAGATACTTTGACTTTTGAAATCACTATATCATCAGTTGTGCAGATGCATACTATCAGTGTCAGTCTTAGGATATCTGAGCCTGTCGACCACGAGAGACCTCCTTTACTTGTGTATTCAAATAATTCACATGAATGTCATGTAGATTATGTGAGATTTTATGCCGCTTAATGACCTGCAACCTTAATTTGGTCTTGCCAAATGTACAAATGATAACATAGAGAAGCGCAACAGTTTCTCTCGGCTTATTAACTATACATTGTGGTTTTACAAGGTACAAGATGAAAGCTCCATATAACTCGACGTACGAAAAAGAGTAATTAAGACAACATAAATGTGTAGTGTTTTGCGCGTTGGTTGGGGTTGCGAAAAGAAATAATGCAATGTGTACCCGGTAACGTGTGAACAGCTTTCGTTCCTGAATACTAGCAGAAAAACACGTCGCGTGTAGTATTTATAACCCATTACTTATATTAGTCATAGGTAGTAGATAGGATTATTCACCCCACCCATAGCATTCGATTTGGTGATCGTTTCTTTGTGAAGAAACCGTATAGCTGTACATAGCGAATTTGGCTGCATATGATCCAATATAATAAAAATCGCATAAAGCGGGTATACATCCCACAGGAAGATCTAAGTGAAACTGTGTAATACAGTGGAGCCTAGCACGCCAATCAAATATCAGCTGTTATTACCACAACAGTTATGTAGTTCCTGTAAACAAAATGAATCAGAAGCGCTAATAGTAGACACGTGTTTGGTAAGCTAGAACGGTGGAAATAGCGGTGTTCACGATAGGTCATCAGGAGAAACACTACACGGAAGTCCTTATCTCTTGATATTGTAGGGTGGTTTCTACAAAAATAATGTGTATATATGGTACTCATTGAAATTATATAGGGCCTACCCAATCAAAGAAAGTAAGGACCGCCGGATATTTATAACGGGAGAAGCTTTCTACCAGATTAGAAACGGTTTGAGGAATGTGGTTGGTGCCATTTCATCTTCACATAATGTCTGCAGTTTCTTGAGGCCTATCTGGAGCGTCATCCGGCTCTCCCAACGGCACGTACTATATAGTCAGTATATATAATCATAGTACTCTAATAAGCGAAGATAGTATTTCAAGCTGATAACCCTGTGTGCCGAGGGTGTTCTCCAGAGCATTTGGACACTTGGAAATTCTTCTTGTTATAATTCTCAACCTGGGCGGTCCCTATGCGATATATGAAGGGCTATGTGCCCAAACCATCTAAGTATATGTTTTTGCAAGTTTTCAGGACAGTTCTTCACAAAACATCTCACGAAGTATTCATCGCATACAGGAACTGCTTATACCCATGGGTCCAGACTGTCGGAATGAGTCGTGCTAATGTTCTAATGATACCAATATTAAAAAATTCCAAAATAACATAAATCTGACAGGTGGTTTTGGCACATAGCCTAGGCTATAGACCTATATATGCCCCCATGTGCGACTTGCTACAAGAAATAGCCTAGGCCCTACATTGGTCTACTTATATCATTAACATCGCCCTATACGACGAAGAACCACGCCGGAATAACTTCCCTGTTGAGACAAGCAATTTGCCCTAGACCACAGAGGAGTGTTACACATGTTCGTTTGGGCGTGACGGACTTTCAGAACTCTGCAGGATGGGTCTACAGTCCGGAAAATGCAGCGCGCCCATTCATAAGGACAAGAAGTGTGTACGTAAAAAGGGACCGTGTGCAAAATTACCGCCGTGTGCAAAGCTCTAGGCCTTCCAAATAAGGGTTTAAATGTTTCACATCATTGGCGGGAAATCAGAAGCAGACGAGTGACGTTAAAAGCTCTCAGGAATAATCTCCAACATGAAGTGTCCAGTGTGTAGCAAGGAAGTTTACTTCGGTATGTGACTTTCCCTTCATATACTTATTTATTTATTTGTAAACTAATGGAGATAAACTCAGATACTCAGAAGATAAACTATCAACATATTATAGATGTAACGTAATGTAGCAAAGCTCATGAAAGTGCAGCGTGCTCGTTCAACATACAATATTGACGACAATTTGAAGGATCCAGTGAAACTAAACAAGACGTGGCGAGTTGTTTGCCAGGTAAACCGCTGAGCTATGCCCTGTAATGGACACACGGTAATGCTAGCAATATATCCCTGTTCACATACTGGCAAATTGATATCAAACAGCGTGGAGCCTGAAGGACAAAACTGCTTTGCTTTGCAGTCCCGGATGGAAAATATTAGTTTGCCGTCAGAAATACGCATTTTCCTCGTTGAAATAGGCTATATGATTCTATATTATAAAAGAGTTGACTACCTCCTGTCCTATAACACGCAGTCCGAACTCATATGGAGAGATAACGTTGACAAGGTGACTCAAAATGTTAATATGAAAGTCAACAACATATCCCGTACTACCTGTCTATGCAAGTATGCATGTCCCGTAGTGTATGGCACATCTAAGTATCGATCTAGACCGTAGGTGATCATATATACCGTAGTCACCATAGAAACAGATTTAACGTGTCTGATGAGGGTGTGTCATCCCATTCGTCATGTCCATAACCTGAGCTGACCCGTGTGTCGTGGAAGACGATACAACCATACATGATTTACTAACCGCGTTATGTCCGGGCCCGTAGTCTGTTTTGTTTCTAGGCGTTGTCGTGTTCAGAATGTGGGACAGATTAGTTTGTTAGATTTGACGATGCCGTATTAATGTTAATATGAGAGCACTAAACAGTGGAGTGAAATACATGTAGGCCTAGTCCACACGGAAACATGCTTGCCAATCCGCATCAGAAACAAATTCATATTTGCTGAAACATCTTTAAAAGTATATCAGGAGATGGACCCCAAATATTCAACAGATGCAAATATATGCGACAACCAAGATGATTTGCATATTATAAATCTAGTATCTACGTTAAGAGTGTGTAACTTTATGCCTTAACAAGGCAGTAGTGTTAATGATACTGTCAAGCGTCAGTATGCATGCATATCAATTAACTATTCATACTCCATTGCAGTTACTAGAGATATATATCATCCCTAACACGATGGAAAAGTTAGCAACATTCTTAGCCTAGATTCGTTAAAACTGTTACTAGTATTTTAAACTGATACGTATATATGACAGTGCAGTTGTGTGAATGTCATGAGCACAAAAGGAGTTGTCAACGAACGTTCCGTGAACTAATTCCTCATTAAAAGACCCCCTATGTACACAGGGCTCAAACACAAACTATAGGGTCAAGCATGGCTCAAATATCACGTTCATCCTACCCCTGTTCTGTTTCACAATCACGTATTTAACAATAGCATTTCTCTATAGGTGGAGACGTCCTAGGGTGTGTACAATATCTCTCACAGATGAGTACAAAAGCTCTACTTGGGCTGTTATATTCCGACCACCAGCCCCAAATGACCACATGACGTGTGTTTTAGTAGTTGCCATTATGTATCATCACTCCTGTTCGGTTTTGCACATTTTGCATAATTCTGAAAATCGATCAACGTTTGTAGCAATATTTCCACTTATATTATTAATCGTGAGATAGATGAAGATTTGCTGGTCAACCTGAAAACATGATCACACTCTAGGATGGTGTTCATGTTGTATTTATATCAATCCGCTTACATGACATTGTCGACACTAACCGCCATGCCATATACTATACATGTTGGCAAGAAACACTGCCGTGAAAAGTGTCTTTTTGATTGCCCTATGACACAAATAATCCGTTAACTCGCTTCTCATGCCTTCGTTTATCCTGCTACGTCAAGTGGCAACTGTTAGGCCAGGCCCCGATTTCTCGAAACAAACCTGAGTTGATATATTGCTCAGCTGAGTTGTTCCTTAATTTACAGCACTGAGTCGATGTGAGAAACAGCAGTTGAGCAAAATCTCAAACTCAAGTTTGTTTCGAGAAATCGGGGCATTTTTGTATACGTTTGTCCATTACGAACACATTATACAAAGGTATTTGGAAATTTCTGAGGGCGCGGTTGAATATACAAATACAGCCAATGAGCCATAAATAGTTGGCCTGCACTTTCCATTTAAGACTTACATTTGCCATACTCGGGGTCATTTTGTTATGTCCCGGTGTAACAGCAGAATAAGTGCCCAGGACACAGTCAAGTCACACTGACTTCCGTGTAGTGTATGTATAGATGCAAATCTATTGTTCTAACAAGACCGCATAAATAGATTTCCCTTATACGAATCCCTTGCCTGACCACTTGTATTGTGATCCGTTCTGTCACTTGGCTCTTTCCGCATACTGCCCTGCCCACAATTATCAGACTATAAAATAATATCGTTATCTAACAATGATGAACAACCCCTTGACATCACTGCGATTATGATATCAAGGGTGGAGCATATTTCCTCTTCAGTCAAGTACAGCTATTTCCTGATATTGCTCGGGTTTCGATGCTTATATGGTTACTGTCTGCGAATAATACAATCTTCGCATATATTATTACGTGAATGAGAAGTTGGTATGCACATATGTGCCGTTTAAACCCATACGACATTTGGAAAGAGTTAAATATGTATGCGCATGCAGTGAAGCATTGGGTGAACTTAATGTCGTACAGTTATTTCTCATACATGCATTTTTGCCTTATGGGCATAGAACCCGTGAATGCATATAATTATACGCATAATATACTAGCATGTCACGTTCGTATGCGTAATATATAATTTGCAGGTTACAAGCGTGCCTTTACTTTCAACGACTGAGCTGCACATTAATTTGTAGTAGTCACATCCGGTCTGGACCAATCTGTTCAAATGCTACACTTGTCACGCCAATGTCATGGGGACTCAGTTAGACCGCGTAAAGGGATTTGGGCCAGGTATTTGTTCAGAGTTTTACTGGAAGGCGCACACCCAGTGGACAAATAAGCGGAGGCAGCGTGCGAGACATCGTAATGAACTGACCCGACCTGCCACGAGAGCGACCCGGCCGCGTTCGCCAGTGTTTTAGGTGCACCTATAGGCTATAATAAATTGAAAGCATAGTGGTATTTGTCGTTTGGGACTATCTAATGGCATTCAACATCTACACCTCATGCTTCGGGTCAGCATAGGCTTTTAGCTTGATGTTGTTCGGCGACAAGGAATGCTGCCTTCTGAAACAGAGAAAGTCGAAAGCACATTTTAGTGAATGGTTTATAATGCGGAAGGGATGGTAATATGTAAAGTGGAATACATTCTGCTTATAAGAACAATTGTCGGTATGAATGAAAGAACCTACACTAAAATGAACTTTTTGAAAGGTCAATATGTTACTTACTTCAGAATGGTGGCAAAGCCAACCGATAACAATATGACCCAAAGCAGAAAAAAATATATATAAATATTCGATATGCATTCCGCACATAGTTATACACCAATTACAAAGGCCTATGCCATGGCTTGTTGAATATTATGATTACTGGATTATAATTGACTCGGAATGCATACATGTGTATAGTAGACCACAGCGGTCTCGGCATGATTGCAATGGGAAGTTTGGAAATTCCGCCAGATGAAAGCATGTAGTATCAAAAGAAAAGTGCAATTGTTCAGTTTTCTAGTTCGAGCCAATTCTGGCAGATATGATCTGTCAGTCTCCGAGTGAAGTCAAATCCCAAAATATGCTGTAACGTTGGTGTCAGCTCTCAGAAATGTTCCCAGAGCGTTGCGCATAATACCAGTGACGTGTTTGAAATGAGTAGCACTTTCACTGTGGACACAAGGATCCAACGCACTAATAGCAAATTATTCAAATCGCATATCTGGCATAGACATCAGCGTAGTATGCCCCTGTCTGGCCATGCCAGGCTTAACTAGTTTTATTTTCGATTGGAAGTCCATTGCACGTAACGGTATAATGAATAAAAACTGTATTTCCTGCTGGATGTGCCAAAGGCATTGGCATGAGTACCATCAGTAGAATACAAAATACATATCCATGTGATGATGATGTACAAACCTAGCATTATTATAATGTAGTTTACACCTTATTCTTCACACAATGCAACATAGTACTGCACACACTTGAATAACAACAAATTATTTAAATAGACATATATTATTTAAAGTACTTTTCTTGTTTCGGTGGAATCAAACTCAGTAACTGTTTTTTTCATTACAACATCGTGCAACACCACCATGCTATAGTGTACGGGTGCTCCATGTGCTAACATGTATGCGTTCAATGTCATCCTATTATCTACAGGAAAGGTGACATCGACGCGTTTAACTGTTAGAACGTTTTGAAAGGTCATAGCATGCAATAAAACAGCCAATTTAGATTACTATCTGAGAATATATTAGATATTACACTATGCTCCATTCAAGCTCAACTTTGTCATTTTATATCTCGGAACATAAACGTGTATCTATGCAGGATCGAGCGTCAGCTATAGTGATTATTTTCAGGAACATTGGCATAAGATAATATCCTGTTTAGTGTTCCATGTGATCTGTTAATGTAAATCTCTTAAATAGGTTCGTCACGTATGTGTGAAATATTCCCCCGCTGTGACGTAGAAATAATTCACTCACTCCACTCTTAAACAGGCTCTAAAATGCAAGGTTAGACAGGCAGACCAACAGCCAATTGGATTACACGGCGGTATTAGCTTCACACCTGTAGCACATCAAGTTGGTATGCTATAGTTTGACAGAACACGTTGACCATATCCTAAAGCATCATTGTTCCATGAACCTGTCAAGCTGAAAGCCGTTACTTGCTATAATGATGTATCTTTATACTATCACCATGTACATGTTAGCCACGATTTGAGCGAAATAATCTTGAAAGCGACTCTCGCCCCAATCATACAATGAAGAAAACGCACACATTTAAAAACCAAAAATAAAATACCGTAATGACTTGCCTATAGACAACGTTGACATCGCAAATAAACCATAATGATTATACAAGTGTATGATATTACATAGAATAGCTTTTTATAAGGAAATGTACACTTGCACTAAACTAGGGACATCGGGAGGCGGTCTGCTTGCTTGATAAACACCACCACAAGCAATGAACTGTTTGTGGAAGGTAAACATCCAGGTTAATTGAAACTTAGTGTTTCTCTGTTAAAGCACAATAAACACGGCACAGAGCGTAGAGTATTGATTGCAATCAATGTAGCGTGTGGCCTGCAACCATCGTGTCTGCAGCTTCAATGTCTGTTGCAAGAGGAATAATATGATCCTAATGATGTGATAACCAATTGTAACAACCTGACATGAATTGGTGGGACGTTAGCAACATAATATGATCCTAATAGTGTAATAAGTAGCAATTGTAACCACCAGGTCAGAATTGGTGGGACGTTAGCAGCGTACGGATAGGATTGTAGAACTATGATATGTAACTACATGATATTATGTACATGTCTAAAACTGAATATGTAATGGCAGTGTAGCTATCATCCTTGGTCTGTCAGTACCAGCCGGTGTTCGCAGGTGCAACATTCAGCGGGTTTCCTCGTGCGCTAAATTGATAAGCCGTGATAGAAGTAAAATAATCTTGAAAGCCTGTCTAAACCCCAATTTTTAAAAAAAGTGAAAACATACTTAAATCAACCATGATGAACGACATGGAGGAAGTGATTATACGGTGTATACTACATATTCATTGAAAACGGCTCTAAAGCTCGATGTTTAAAAAAAAACAAAACTTAACTATACTAGCATATGGAAAGGGACAGCAAATTCCGTGATGAATATGTTGCCTTCATGGACAATATCATGTCTAGAAATAAGAATAATAATTCAAAATATTAAAAATAATATATATGATATTGTTTGTTTTTTTCAGCTGAGAAGATGTGTTCAAATGGAAAAGACTACCACCGTGCCTGCCACAGATGTGACCGATGTAAGAAGAGTCTTCCCGTAGGCGGCGGATCTGAGGTGAGCCCCTGTAGACTGAGGCTGCTCTGTCTGTTTACAGCACTACGTCAACGAGAGTATCTCAGTACTCTCTATGCCATGTATTCAGCAACAATCTGAACGTAATGGTCGCCGCGCACGATAATGGTAAATGGTCGCCAGACTAGCCACGCACGACCAATACGCCAACATCGCCACTTGATATAACAAGAATGTTAACCATCCAAGTTGAATGGAAGGTTTATTTAATGTTAGTTTATTTAATGCTAGTTTATTTACTAGCTACAAGAAATCCGCCTTTAGTTGATTCACATTTATAAGAACCAATCGAATCACCTTTATGAATGTATCGTCTTTCTTAATGTACGATAACCTATTGTTATATTGATGCAAGGCAAACCGAGTATGAACCAAGTAGCATTTTCAATCCACTTTTAATGAGTACGTTCTTATTAAAGAACACCCAGTGTTAAAATGCAACTTATAACTGTTAAGATTTATGGCACAAAAAATACATTACATTATTACATAAAAAATCACATTATTATGATTATTAATTATTATTATTAGATACAACAGTACACAGTCCACCCATCTGATCTACTCTGTTTCTCCTTGCAGCATGAAGGCAAGCTGTATTGTAACAACCCATGCTACGCCTCACTATTCGGACCAGGAGGTGAGCACACCCATAGCAAGAACAAAGCAGATCGGTGTACTTTGGTGTGGCCATATATGACCAGTGTATTTACCAGTGTATTTACTAGTGTATTTACCATACGTGTCCCCTGTCTGAGCGGCATGGTACAAACGTCAAAACCTGGGAATGAGTATTGATTACATCGTCAATTATTAGTTCTGTTCTTAGAATGTGTTAGTAGCCATCTACGCTAGCCTACTACCTGGGTAGGTTACCGTGTAGTGAATGGGTAGCTACTGGGTATGAGTTGCTGGTAGAATCCGTAAAGCAATAATTATATCCTATGATATAGGAGCTTCGATCCATCTTCAAGTTATTTGGCTCATACCACGGCTTGTCAGTTTATGACAGAAGAAAGCCTGAAACACCCGAAATGCAAAGGATTGCAATGGGTCTGAAAAGTTCCACGATTTACCATTGCTCTACCTACTAGCATACGTAAGGGTTAAAAGATTCCCGCTGTGACGTAAAATAATCATTTGGAAAGTGAGGGTTTCAGTGAATGTTTAACCCTAGCTCATCTGGAATAGACACGGGCACTTCTCTTTATGGTATATCCGGTTGCCTCCAACATGGAGAGGGTTAGTCTCAGTAGTTCAGTCAGTTAACAGCATCTTGCTATGGTGGGTGCAAATTAACGTGACAAGTCCCGTTACCGTCAGATGTGTGAGCCACGGCCGGTGCTGTTGAGCTCTGATAACATTTACTATTAGACTTAACTATATTTAAGGATTCTTTAAGACCTGGAATATTCTGTTTCATTTCAGGATTCCGAGCGGGAGCTGGAACTGCTGGCAGCGCAAAGTACGAGTAGGGCCGCAAGGCCAAGGGACGCAAGGATACTGTGCAAGGTGCTCGTTGTTCATATACACGTACTCCTATATTCTAATACTAGTCTACATGGCCGTCACTTACTACTGCTTCCACATACAGCGATGAGAAAGCTTAACCAAGATACGGGCTACTTACAGGACAACTATAGGGCAACAGTCAGCCTACATAGAGATTCACGGAAATGAGTACAACGCTTGTGTGGTGTAAACTAGTAATATAGTTGGATTTTGCCTATGAAATATTTCCATAGCAATTGTATCCACATACGAAGAATGGATGGACTATGGAAGCTACAATATTTAACGGATTCATCCCTCACCATCCACGAAACCCCGGCCATTGACTACACTAACCTCCGTAAAATCAAGGTTACTGTCATAATGGCCTGTGTTTCGAGGATGATCTCTCACTAGAGTAAATTTAAAAGCTGCTTTTCATCGCCCCTCGCAAAGGTTATTGATGCTTTCATATTGAAAAAGAAATCAGAGAATACATGATTGGGTGCTATAATTCATTCCGCTTTATTTGTATGTATATTTCTGGTATAATTGAAGCAATACTGTATAGTTTATTTGTTATCTTCTGCATATAAGTTTATATTATATATACATTATAATTATCTTTACATCTGTATGTTAGAATAAACTATTATATGGTGAGGTAGCCACCATTTATGTTGTTCGAACTGTGTGCGTGTGTTGTTACATATTCAAGGATGCAGCCTGCATGGACATTAAATACTGAAGTTGAGGCTGGATTCGAACACAGGAAACTACTGGAACTACGTGAAGTTTATAACACCGTCTGTATTGCCATTCCACTGAAAGCTGTATATGAACTTATCTTTGGCATTACCTGGTCGGATATATGGATTCTCTGGCACGATTTATGAAGCGCTCGTGTCCACTACGAGCATGAGAACCAATGAAAGAGTATAGTACACAGCAAGGATCCGCTGTACCGGAAATACCAAATGGAACACAGACGGACTATGCATGGTGGCAGCATTGCGTTGAGTGTAGGTTAAACAATCTTGGTCTATCCGCCACCTTATTATGAATGGGTTGATTATGCTAAAATCAAAACACAGGGAATAACTAGGATGCAAATTCTTGATCATAACTCTTTGTATTTGATACTAGTATCATGTTAATATGTACCGTGCTAATCTAACGGATTATACACAATGAAGGTGTAGGCATTGTACCGTAATAGTTTAATTCCCTCGAATTGAACAACGATAACCTCACAGGAAATATGCACTAGGAACCAGTTATCTCCTAATATATGCAAAATACCAAAATAGATACATTAATAGGAAATGACTGACAAGCATTGTCGAAAAACGGAATTGAATGTTTGTACGACTACAAGGAAATTTGTATTCCCAAATGATTTTACTGCTCTGTGAAATGTAGAAAGTGGAAGGTTCCTGATCACTTGTAATAAATGCATTCATATAGCGTGATAGTTAACGCTCAGTGACGTGTATGTTCGTTTCCCTGCTGTGATAAATGTAGTGCCAGATCAGGAAAATTGTTCTGAATAACAATATGCACGTATAGTGAAACATAGCTGAATTAATTTGTGTTGAATGTGCTGAGATATCCCGATTTTGGAACAGATTTTGTCATGTGCGGATACAGATGTAGCAAGACACGTATTTGAAAAGAATAGAGATAGGCCTTAAGGAGTTCAACACATTATAAACAGCGGCAATTACTTGTACTTGCAAGTGAACAGACAATTCGAATTATGCTTTATGCCTGTGTACATCGGTTGACACGTTCTGTTCATCATGCATTATATCTGTGTTGCACTTCATTAAACAATTATATACAATCCCAACACGATCCATTGAATCCACAACACAACAACATATACATGTACATGACTATGAGTGGAGTATGCGAATCTATAACATATTTTATATAGTGCATAAATACACACACACACAAACACACACACACACAAACACACAAACACACACACACACACACACACACACACACAGCTATCAGACTCGAATGACGTATATCTCTGTGTATTGACAGAACGACGCTATAGATATCATCAGGCACTTCCATCGAAGCGCCGCCATGTTTGTTAGAGTATTGATCGTCTCATTACGCCTGGGCCGAGACATCGAGAGACCCGGGCCGAGCCATGTGCATCACGGGGAACTAGGTCACGCTAAACACAAAGCTCCAGCATCAATTTCAGTTCGATATTCTTTATAGTCAGGCTTTTAAACATGCCTTCCCTTCACGTGCAATTAACATAGGAAATCGATCCTTCCGTTAACGTTAGTTTTACGTCGAAGCGTTGCATTTCAGTAGACGGCCCATCACCCCTACCAAATTATGAACGAACCCAGATCTTTTCCGAGCAAAATTGTATTGCATATTTTTTGGAGACGGCACCCGCTTCCTGTTCAGAGAAGAACTCTGGAGGACGATTGAGAAAGCCCGTCGGTGCCGAAAAGGTTCCGGGAGAAACCGGATTGCATGGAACGCCTTAGGAATCGGTAAGTCAACATAAACAATTCCAATATGGCTGCATCTGTTCAACCGGCGTGCAATGCTGGTTTATTGGGCAGAGCGGATATGGATTTCAAGAAACACGACAATATCAGACACCAATTCCCTTGATATCCTGCATGCCTCTTAGAATATTATATCTGCCCATTTGACATGTCTATGTTTTAGTTTTAACTCCAATGAAATGACTACATGCATGCTTATATACATTATGTGGATTACATGAGAAACATTGTCGTATATTTAACAGCAGGAAACTAGACCTTTGTACGGTGACCACCTGTTGCAGAGGAGGACACGTCTAAATGTCAATATTGAATATCAATGCAGGTCAATCATTACAATGTAATCAATTACAATTGATGCCGGGACATTTATGCACAATCTTAGCCAGCTAGCACCATTGAACTAAACACCAGCAAGGACAGATGTTGCGGGATTGTAGTGAAATTGGCCTACTGTTTACTATAAAGTGACACTTAGTCTTGGGGTAAATGGGGTGTAATTGTTATATTGGCGGTAACATGCACTCCAAGAACACGGCTGTCAGAGCGTTTCCTTGGGGACCACCATCCATGGAAACCAAGGAATCTAAATAAGGCATCTGCAGGTTTATTATAGAAGACGACTGCTACCAAATTAACCTTTGCCAATGTCAATGTGCGTCATCGCTCTCTATGAGGGGATCTAGACCGTGTGGTAAGTTCTATAAAACGGAAGTGAGACCAGTGCGCATGTTTATTCATTAGTTTGTAGAATAGGAATTAAATGATATAAATATGTACAGTCGTACATACATGATACACACACACACACACACACACACACACACACACACACACACACACACA
>JAUTBZ010139085.1:0-13043 GCA_032361785.1 Lepetodrilus galriftensis | reverse complement strand
CAACAAGTCATATGTAGAAAATGTATTGAAAACTTCTATGTTTAGTATTGTTCTATATTAGACCAAAAATCTTGTTAAAGAAAAGTTTGATTTGTCTTGTTGGAGTTTACACAAAAACACACTATTGTTCAACACACCAAGTTGTTCAACAAGTCATATGTAGAAAATGTATTGAAAACTTCTATGTTTAGTATTGTTCTATGTTAGACCAAAAATCTTGTTAAAGAAAATACAGTAGACCTCGCATATAGCGGACTCATTGAGACCAACTATTTCTGTCCATTATATGCGAAGTCTGTTATGCATATTCCGCAATTAGCATTCCGTTAGACGGGACCTGGGACTTCAGATTCAGTCCGTTATATGCGAGTGTCCAGTTTATCCAAGGTCTACTGTAGTTTCACAAACAAATCTTGAATGTTAGCAGGTAAACAAACAATAAATTAACAAGGTATCGTTTCACAAAGCTCTCATATCTACTAACAAGACAATAAGCACTCTCGTAGCAATCGCTTAACTCTCTCCATGCTGGAGGCAACCTGATATGCCCTAAAGAGCTGTACCTGTGCCTAATCCAGCAGGGAGAGGGTTAAACATGGGAACAATGCACTTACGAGAGCTCTATGGATAAGAGAGCTATGTGAAAAGATACCCAGGACAAATAAACAAAACAAGCGAGCGAGTGGACTTTGATCAACACAAGCTTGCATCAAGGAGGAAAGTAGCGGCAGTACATGTTTGAAAATAACGTCTACAATTACCTCGAAAAAATATCAATTAATTCAATGTAATGTGTTGAGGGCTGTCATACAGGTTATAAACCACCAATTAAATTCCCATAGACGACAGTGTTAATGTCATAACCATCCATATATTGCTGCAGATAGAATTTTAAATAGAAATAACGGGTTGATCATCCGAATAGCAACATAAACTGAACAAATATTACGGTTACCATCTTAATGTGTGGCTTCAGTTTCTTGTTTTAACTTGGAACTTATTTCTGCAGATAAACAAAGCGGCAAAAAGGAGTAGCTACAACACTTTAGTTAACCATCAGAATATATCAGCCAAACATGAAACAATATCAATAGAATACTAGTGGATGCAGTATGCTTACTAACAGAGATAACACCTAAAACATGGATGCAGTATGCTTACTAATAGAGATAACACCTAAAACATATACCTCAGTGATAAATATCAAATAGAATTAATGTTGAATTGTTCATTAATCCATATATACATTTGTTACTAAAATAAAATATATGAACACCTTTTTTTAACTTTGGTGGAGACTTGAAGATCTTCAGGGGCTCCGAAGCAAAGAAATGTGAGGTTCCAGGATCACCTCGCCTCAGTTTTCTGTGAATAGACGGGGCAGCAATGTTACATTCATCACGCACAGGATGGTAACATTTATCTGTGGCTCACATGCGTATGGATCACTGTTTATATAAGATTTAGAATTAGTTTCAAAAGTTGTGGCACCAAAGTAATGGTTGGAATACAGTAAGCTTCAGGTTCTTATTAGATCATTCCATGCCAAATCACCTAGAGGTGTACACCAACCCCCTTCAGATTTTGCTGAAAAAAAATACTAAAAATACTTTAAGGTATTTGATCAAGACATCCAAAGTTTTATGTCTTTTCGGTGAATGGTTTTTGAAATATCGCAATTTAAAAATAGGTACCCTCATGCCTATTCGGGATCCGACACACGATTCATATTCTGGAGCTTTTCTGGGCACTCATAACTTTCTAATTAGTTGAGATACAGATCTGAAATTGGGTATCCTAATGGTTTCTGGCCCAGGCTTTGAGAATCTGCATTCAAATACCCTAAAGTATTTTTAGTAATTTTTTTCAGAAAAATCTGAGGGGGTTGGTGTAAGATTTTAAAGATTTTAGGTGATTTGGCGTCGTGGAATGACCCTTTTGTAGATGAACTTTTCTTTAACAATTTCCAACAATGTCATCTAAGAATGAAGAGAAGTTTTTCAAAACTGGAATGGTAAAAGTAAATCATCTCAACTACTGACACTTTCATCACCAAAACAATAAGCTGAAGTTATTCTTGAATTATGGCTGAATAGACATTGACTATCTGGCGGTACTCATTGACTATCTAACTGTAGTCATGGACTATCCGAGTCACTACTCACGAGTTCATGGCAGGCTCCTTGTAACTGACTGATGCCGCCGCTCTCCGGGATCTCTTCTCAACGAAGACGTCACTTTGCCAGCTGAAAGCAGAAGTAGTTCCTCATTTCCACCGAAATACTACGCACTGTACTTGCTTACAAGATGATAGTGTAGATATATCAAATAGTATTCTATCACATTACAATCTTGACAAAGTTCTACATGCTGAACCAACTACAGTAGACCTCACATATAATGTACTCATTGGGACTGGCTATTTTTGTCTGTTATATGCGAAGTCCGTTATACGCATATGCCATAATTAGCGTTAGATGGGACCGGGACTTCAGATTCAGTACGTTATAGGCGAGTTTCCGGTTTATGCGAGAATGTTATAGGCGAGGTCTACTGTATATTCACATTCATTAGTGTCTATGATTACAATAACTGAAACCATTCAGGAACATCTGGGTCGGTATTCATAAAGGGGCTTAGTCAGTTTTTGATGACAGGGAGTACAAACTTAGTCATGTCGATGGAGTTCAGTTTCTGCTTCAGCTGGCTAATGCTGCTGTGCTTGCGCTTCTCCACATCGGGGGACAGTCTGTCTGCAGACAGTGACCTCTTGGACAGCGGCTTCAGCTCGCCAATTCGCACCTTCAGCATGGTCAGCGGGTCCTGACACAGAACACCACAGTAGAGTCGGAGATATATTAGAGGTCCCAACCCCAGCAACAGGGACATATCAACAATAAAACTGACCAAGGAAATAATAAATCTTCTGAACCAACCAAAACAATGGCACACACTTAGAATATTCTTATACTCAGTATACACCACAATTATGGGCAACAAATAGTCTATACGTATAATCTGTAAGGCTTATTGACAATCTATAGTAGAGGTTATTTTCATTAGCTTTCATTCATCCCTAAGATAAGCAAAATTATTCCATATACGTGGTGGATATCTACTGTGTAATAACAATACGATACACAGGTCTGCATTATAAGCAGTCTTCCAACAATCACATAGTCTCACCTGTTCACTTTCTGGATCATGAAGTTGTTTTGTTGTCGTATTACTAGCTTCTTTCATCTTGGTAGAGTTTGCAACTAATGACCCATCACTTCCACACGCCACTGGATCAACATTTAACTCACGTACGAGAGTCCCAGATGCGTCCGATACCTTCTCGACTTTCTTGACACGTCCAACATCAGGCGAGTCCTTCTCAACTGTGATTTTCAACACTTCACTGTGGTCTCTGTCTGGCAACACTTCACTGTGGTCTCTGTCTGGCGACACTTCTGAAACTCCCTTCCGACTTCGACTGCGACACCGTTCACCAATTCGCGACCGTGACTTCCTTCGTGACCGTGATGCAACATTTTGAGAATTAGCAGGACATTCCTTCAGCGGCATTGAATACACTTCATCTTCAGCTATATGCTTGTCATCCTTGCTCTGGACACAACCATCTTCTAATGACACAGACTTTTTACCAGACTTGGTAACATTTTCTTTGGATGTTTCATTTGGCTCAGTCTTAGGCTCTGATGTTGCCATTGGTTCTGCCGTTGCCTTTGGTGTATCCATTGCCTTTGATGAAGTCGTGGGCTCTGCTTCTTGAACATCATCATCTGAATCTGGAATTACTATTCTCTTCTTGCTTCGACGTTTGCTTCTAGTTCCAGACTTGCTTCGTGATTTCTTCTTCTTCCTTTCCTCTTCCGTAGGGCTGCCTTTCAAGGGAAGACGATACACCGGATCAGCATCTGCCTTTAACTTGACGGCATTACTTTCGTATTCTCCATCAGATTCATCTAGCAGTGGTCGTTTCTTGCTTCTAACCCTACATGACCTCGGTCGACTTCTGGGTCTTCCCTTAGCCTTGTTTTTGGGGCTGTCCTTCAGAGGAAGGCTGTACATGATCTCTCTGCCGGCCTCTTCTAACGCCTCCAGACTCACAGAGGTGTGCGTGTCCGTGTCCATGTGACAAGTGTTCTTGATGGCTTCTGCTATTACAATGCTGTCGTTCCTCAGAACTGCATTCAGATGCAAGCTGTGGTCAGGATCATCAAAGTCAGTAAACGCCTGCAAGATATCCTGAACATTTTCTCTCCTTTTACCGCCGACTCTCGTCAAATGATTGCTCTGCCCCTGCTTTTTACCCGGACTTCTTCCCCTTTCAATTTTCTTCAACGCCAATCCTCCCACAGCGGCCTTGCCACATCCTTGTGTTACATCGCTGGACTTACAGGGCAAATCATTATCTGTTACCAGCACTTCTTTTGTAATCTTAGCACTCGTGACTTTACTTTCATTTGTTGTCGTCGTCTTGCTGTCTGCTGGCTTACTCCCCATCTTCTGGTCACCAGACTCGGCCATCAAAGCATCACTCCTGGAAATACTTCCAGTCACCTCGCCGGAATCACCAGTACCACCTTCTGTTGTCTTAGGTTTGAGAAGGCTGAGTCTAGAGATGAAGTCCTTGGACGCGATGAGCGTGAGGTCTTCAGTGACGTCCCCAGTGTCATCAAGCACCAGGAATTGCTGGTCTGGATCACTTGTCATGGGGGCATCGACATCACTGCTTGCCTCACACTTGTTCTTATTGACAGCCTTGACTTTACCACTTCTGGCCACTGGCGTCTCTGCAGATACATCATCAGTTCTCTCTGCGTCTGCCTGTACTATCTTCACATCGCCATCACTACCGTCTGCCTCACAGATGTCCTTCTTCAGAGTCTTGGCTTTGCATGTACGACCTTCTCTCTTCTCCGCGTGTGGAACACTAGATGCAACATCATCAGATTTTGGTTTGTTTTCCTCTGTGAGTTCATGGCAGTGTTTAGAGTTCTTCTTACGGGACTTAGCAGTTAACTGCGGGACTTTGAAATCCCCATCTGTGACAATACTAAAGGTGATCTTCCTCTTCTTTGGATCACTTCTGGAACAGCTGTCACTGGAGTCTGGTAGTTCATCTGCTATAGTCATCAACATGTCTTCACTACCACCTGGAGGATCTGAACATACATCACTATTTTCATCTTCTTGCTTCTCGGGATTTGTCCTTCTAGATCGAGAACGTCCCCGGTCTTTACTTGAATCCGACTTCTCTCCTTCACGCTTTTTGGACCGGCTTCTGGATTTTGAGCGACTCCTTCTCTGGACCTCAACGTTGTCAGTGTTTCCCTCACCGTTGTCAGTGTTACCCTCACCGTTGTCAGTGTTACCCTCGCCGTCAGGAACACGTGACCTGCTCTTGGACCTCGTAGTCCTCTGGGGCACTGTACTATCGGGACTACCCTTCAGCGGCAGGTTGTAAACAACTGTCTCGTCGTCACATTTCTTTGCTTTCCTACTCTTTGTAGTACATTCTGCTGCTGCTGCTGCATGTCTGGGCGGATCACATTTAGGCTGATCATCCATCGAGATATCATAAACAGAGGGCTCAATTCGACTCTTCTCTGATAAATGGACAGGTGTCTTATCGTGAAAATCAAAGATGGTTTTGGGGACCGAGGTGTCTGCAGCAATGGATTCCTTCAGCTCTCTGATCTGCTTCTTACTTTTGGACCTTGGCTTGGACGATGTTATCGCCTTCCTACTTCCGTCCATGCCTCTACGCGAGGCTGAGAACACGATCTTGCCAGGCTTACGAAGCTGCAATACAACAGCTGACTTGGAGGAATCGTCCACAACACTCTTCGACAACGTTACATCCTTGTCCGTCTTGGAAGTATTAGCAGTCAGCAAGGTCGACTTGGCAATCTTGGACTTGTGCCTGTTCTGTTTCTCGTCACCTTGTTCTGCAGGTATTTTGCATGGACTAAGGAACTTAGTGTCAGAGTTGTCTTTCTTTGATAGCTCAGTGTCCACATTACCATCCTTCCAGGCAGCCTGTAGGAGATCCGTAGGAATCATTTCTGTCATTTCCATGTCTGTGTTGAGATACAGGGTGGCGTCGACTACGTCATCCACAGGGTCGTCACTGGGAGGAGCAGGCTTAAGGAGGAACGCGTCGCGTCGGGAGGACCTCTCTGTAACCGGAGACTTCGGGCCGACCTGGATTTGCTCATCTTCAGAAGGTTCAGTGACAACGAACGTTCTTCTATGGACCTGAGCAATGGCGTTCACTGCCATGGACTCTGCGGCAGGTACGACAAATGTCTCACGTCGATTCTGCTTTTTTACTGCATCCGTGATACTGAATTTCCTACTTGAATTTGTAGAATCTACAGCTGTATCCTCCATCTTGTTGGGTATGCTGGCTGTGCGCTCCACGCGCTGAGCCGTCTGCCTGGCCGTGCTGTGTAAGGAGTCGCTGTATGTGGTGTCCTCGCGCTCCGACACTGCAACAGCAAATACATTACAGTTACCATGGTGGATGAACAAATAGTAAAAATAGTACATTAATTCATCACATTACAATATTGTCTAATTGTCCTCGGTGAGTGAGTGAGTGATTACAAGAGTTTAACCTCACTGCAGGAATTAATCTTTAACCCATTTGCGACTTGTCCTTTGAATACAGTTAAGCCATGGTGTGCTGTGTAGAAGGCTGTACCTGCAGGCAGGTCGTGGAGCAGGGGCTGGGGCACCTCCTCTGTGTCGGGCAGCACAGACTGCTCCAGGATCATGGTCATCTCCTGTGTGGTGGCCGGCACAGCGTCCTGTAGACCCGCCGTCAGCAGAGAGTCGTCAGGCAGAGAGCACGCGCCATCAACAGACGACATCCAGGAGACAGGCTTAGGCTTGTAGTAAATGGAACTGAAATTACACGTTAAAAGAGCGTTTAAAAAAATCAGTTGTTCAACAGAAAACATGATAGAACAATATTGTAATTTAGTAGCATACTGTAAATCATTAAATTAATGTGTCACTAAAACCTCTAGATTTTAGACGTAAATGCGACACCAATAAAATGCGAACGGCCATGTCTCCATACATGTTTTCCTCCAAGTCTTACCTTTAACACGCAACAATTAAATGCGACAATACGGTTTTCGCATTTTTTGCATTAATATTCTGCTCGCATTAATTTCATGATTTACAGTATTCATATTAGTAATAACAAAATAAAAGACGGACCATAAAGCTTCCTGTGGTGGTGAACCTCTTGTCTAATATCAGCGAATATATCTATAGTCATCACGCGAATGCTAGCATTGTGAAACAAACGATACCTGAGAGATGAGAAAGGATTAATTTGCTGTCAACTGCAGATTTGCAATCACTGTTGTAATAGTTATGACTAGCATCAAAAGAATGTGTATAAACATCACCACAGTTATACAGAAGAGTATGACGAGTTGACGACAATTGTCTGGAGAAACCGACATTTAGTCTCACGTTCAATTTCAAACGCAAAAGTTCCTGCGTATTACATCGAACAATTTTGTTGATCACTTGATATTTTGATATTTGACAAGTTTGCCCACAAAGCTTAAAGTTCGAATGTACAGAGGATCTAAACAAATATGCGACATAATATGCAGGAATTCTTACATTTGAAGGCCTCCAAGACTAATGTAACCTACAGAGTTCTAAGGAAAAAGTTTCCAAAAAGAAGTAGATCGGTATGTAAAAATAAAGTCAGGTACATGAAAAAGTAAAGTCCTTGTTAAAGGCACTGGAGACAATTTTTTTCAATCCTCCATTATGACTTTTCTAAAATCAAAATGTAAAAATCCAATATTTTTTTTTAAAATACAGAATTATTCCTTCCAACATCTTTAGCAAGGACTAGTAAATGGAAAGTGGATTATGCACGATGCAATTCACAGCAATTGTACTTAATCCTAGTAGACAAGACGCTTACAAGCAAATGAATGACTTGTATGTAAAGTGACCTGACGGGAAGCTTATACAGATTTTAAGATCAGTCATCAAACCTATCATGGTACAGTGCTCCTTCGATATAACGCCCTTCGATGCACCGCAGATACGGATACAACGTGGGGTCCAAGGTCCATTTAAAAAAAAAAAAATTAAAATATTTTTTTCTTCTTTTTTTTTCTCCAATTATATTTGTTGATATAACTTGTGTATTATAACGCGGGTGGCATGTCATGGCCCCCATCTTCAGCGTTATATCGAGGGAGCACTGTATGTACAAATATCTGTTCAGAATACATGACAGTCGCGATGCTCGTCTAAAATAAAAGACGAAACGTCATTAAATAGATACTTATACATGTAGTTTCCACTAGCGAGTTTCAAATACCTCATAGAAACACACATCTCTAGAGTAGATATTGCATGTGACCCATGTGAGTCAGGGAAACTATTCCACTCAATGCGTACATGGGTTACAGACAATGAGAGGCATTAACTCTTTCACACTGGATGGAATGACCTGAACAATTATACGAACAACAAGAACAGGGTTAACCCTCTCCCTGCTGGATTAGGCACACAAACTGCTCTTTAGGGCATCTCTGGTTGCCCCCAGCATGGAGAGAGTTAAATGTGCAATATTTACAAAGCGTGTGGAATGCTATTAAGATGGCACGTCTATTGAACTTTCTGTAGTAACCCTCTCTCTGCTGGATGAGGCACAGGCACAGAATTTCAAGACTTAAAATTAAATATTATTATGAAGTTCATGTACATGCTGGATTAGACGTAAGCACTGATTTTTATTTTAGGGCATCTCTGGCTGTCTCCAGCGTGGAGAGAGTTAAATCGCTGCCGGAGTCGTGACGATCGTTACTCCATGTCTAGGGCACCTATGATTGCCACCAGCAAGTGTGATGTAAATTGGGAATGCCAAGATATATTATATGACATTAAACGATAGAACGGTACATCAGATCAAAAATACAAAGGCTCTCTTCTACAATATAAAAAATATTCTAATGCAAATTATATTGATATACTATAGATGGAATAACTGTGACTTGTGAGGGGGAAAAAACATTAAAAATATCAATGATTACCAGACACAAAACAGTGCTTAATGATCGTAAGTTTGGAAAAAATATGCACACGGTAACACAAAATAAATACTAGCTGACAGAACACAGGAAGTCTTATAAATATAATTATGCAAATTGAACCAAAAAACGTAATGAAATAATGTACACAAGTGAAAAGGAAAAATCAAACTTAGTTCGACTTAATACATTGAAACATACAAATACACGTAATCAAATTATATACTGTATCTGAAAACAGACAAATAAACTTGTCCAAAAATGAAAGAATACATTGCCTATGTGTTGATATAGATGTAATACTGTTAGTTTTGTTAGCATAGCACCAGTGATATTCATAGCCAACATACAGGTTGAAAAAGCATCATATCAATAAATGTTTCAATGTTTCAAAATGGTACACCCTAGAACATTGGCACACCCTAGAACATTGGTACACGCTAGAACATTGGTACACCCTAGAACATAGGGAGTTATGGACAAGACATGGCCTGAGATTCATTCTGATTAATAAGTATGTATATCTTTGATAATCAACGTCATATGTACATTGGCCACATCATAACTAAAGACACTATCACGTCAACACATAGTTGAAATAAATGTCTTGAAAAACAGTTGAATGTCACCGAACAATATTCAGATTGTCGACATATTTTTTGATCAGTAAAATCATTGGGCATTTCTAAATACTATTTAAATAAAACTAGGCTGTGTGAAATGCGGGTGGGACATTTCATCATCATTCAGTGACCGAGTGAATATGGAGTTTAACGTCGCTGCGGGAATCTTTCACCCATTTGCGACGATCATCATTTAGATAATTGGGACTAGGATAGTATTATAAGCTCAATATGGTGGGCTACTTGAATAGATTTATTGCTTGGGAAATCAAAGATGACATACCGGTACTATATGCATCTGGGAAATGGAATGTCCAGCCCTGATCAAAGATGTGATTTTCTTTGCGTTTGCTCCAAAACACGTATTGTGGAATATGTTAATGGAATGTGTGTGGGTCAATTTATTTCAATACCATGGTATGAAGAGGTAGCAGGTATTTGTTCCACAGCCAATGAAACATGTGGTTCTGAGGAAAAGCTGTTTGACACAAGGTGAACATTCGGATTGGAATTTAATAACACAGCTCGAGGAAGATGATTCTTCTATTATGGAAATGTGCAACAACAATTGAAACAATCGCAATGAAATCTGATAGTTGACTGAATACAATAACTGGCACACACATTCATATATTATTACATCGACATGGTCTGCGTTTCACTAAGGGTTGTACCGGTAATCGGGGCATAACTTGTGGTTCGTCGTTTCCTGATATATATTGGCATGGACTACAGAGCAACCCTTTTGTGAAACCCAGATCAAATAATTATCACAAATTTGTAACCACAGTTCCGCTTTACAGAATATTCACAGCGCCACAAGAGTTGTAATTCCTTTACATATATACCGAGAGTTACAATTCTAGTAGTGTCACGATTATTCTATGGATCCAGAATGATGTATATTATATCACGCATACAAGTAATACTGTAACAAATATTAATTGCAATTTCTTTGGAACAAAAATGATAATACAGTCAAGTCTTAAGTTTGCTGCCCAACGAATGTCTCAAGTTACCCGTCTACAATATCTCAAACAATTCCTTTTCCCTGACAGCCAATAGTTTGGGAGAATAGAAGTTGCTAAAGTTTCTGTCGCCGATAAAACATTTCCGTCGAAATACAGTCTCGTACATTTATACCCAACTAGTCTTACAACATGGCCGTACAACCACTTAGCACTTTCACCCACTTACAAAATATTGTAATAATGTAATAATCACGTTTAATTACATTAACCCTCTTCCTGAAGGGTTAAACGAGGATGCAGCTCTTTAGGGCACCACCAGTTGTCTTCAGCATTGAGAGAGTTAAATTAATCATAGATTATAAGGGATTGGATAATCGACTCCTGCTCATTTTCATCTATAGCAGCGCGCATATTTCTACCTTATAATCTATGAATGAACCGACAATGTACACCTCACTTGTATTTCGACCAAAATGATCAAACAAAATTATGAATTAGACCAAATAGACGAAAAACAAAAATGCAGACATTGAACACGCTGTCGATAACAGGAGAGTCTGTCGCATAGAATGCGGCATCGTGACATTGTGACATGTCGTCACTGCTGGTTGCACTCGAGATTGTCGCCCATCTCCTCCGCGTACTTGTTGGAGATGATGCTCCTGAGCCGGTCCACGTCTGATCGTAGTTCCGAGACCTTCTTCAGCCACTGCATGACGGTCTGCTCTTCCGAGTGGGTGGGACTGTCGTCACTGTCGCCGACCGACGTCACTGTAAGAAGACAAGAAAAACATGTGGGGGCTAGGCATACAATCACAGGGATGATAAATACGGGCGATACTTGTACACATACATTTTTCCCGAATATGAAAGAACTTTACTTTTCACTATAGTCACTGGATAAAAACTAAATTTTTCGTGTTTAATACTATTACCAGGACGTTCCCATCCATCCCGAGAGACAAGCAACAGACAAATCATGACATCATTTCAACGCAATCTTTCCAACAGATCGGAGGCCTGTTCATAACGGCGAGTTTACGTGAGTTATCGCATGACGTCACATATGAAGGATGAAGGTTTCCAAGGCGATTTCACGCGTGTTCTCGCCCTCCTAAACAGGCCCCTGGGACCCTGATTCACAATGTGATCATTTTATTGGGTTAGAAACACGTTCCAAGATTCATTCACTTATATCACGACTTGTTAAGTCTAAAGCAGGAGGAAACCGTAGGAGGAAACCGTAGTGCTGAATCTATGCTATCATACTTCACAACAAATGGCTAGCCCATTATAATATGAGAATGGTGGTCACTATCCTCATTTTAAGATAGGCTTACAATGGATTGCAGCTCTGTGGATCGGGCCCTTGGTGATCAGGGTATCATTTTGCGAAGCTCTCGCATCTACGACGAGACCATAGCACTCTCAAAGCAATCTCTTGTACACAGCAATCGGACACTTATAACAGCTCTACGCTCTCTTAGTGGATACAAGAACTTCTAAAAACGATACCCATATCACAATTAAACTCCCACGTCGACACATAAATCAACCACCCACATAATGACATTTTACATTTTTACTGACCGATTCTGAAGGCGACATTCCTTTTTGACAGCCACATAAGGACATTTCACGTTTTTACCGTATTTGACGTATTAAATGCCCTGCTCCAATAAACGCCCTGCTCCAATAAACACACCCCTTTAACTATTATAATACTAATATTTCATACCTAATAAATTCTGCCATTTGCATTTTTTTCCCCCAAGGGATTTAATGCTGGAATTACCTCCCTTTGGAAAATTATTTTTAAAGACTGTACTGTTTGTGATCCAGGAACTTTTTCTGATATATAAATATTGTTTTTAAAAACAACCAAAAAAAGCATATTTTAAAAATAGGTGATACTCACTTTTGACGCCGAGCAGCATGGACATGTTGGGCTGCTCCCCGTGTGCCCTCTGCATGCACACTTGTACCAGCGACTGCAACTCGGAGAAGCACAGACCCAGCTCTCTCATGAAGCGGCGCTGATACTTGACGGTCTCGTCCGTACACTGCAGCTCCAGGTTCTTCAGCTGCTCCTTTAGTATCAGGTTCTGCTCCACCACGTCCTGATTGGTCGTACCCAACTAGAAATAATAATACGGAGAAGAAGCGTAAGAATAGTAATAATAACAACACTAACAGTAACAACAATAATAATAATAATAATAATAATAATAATAATCAATTTTAATCAATTTCAATAAAACATCAATTACTACTATTTAGATTCAAATAAGGAATGAAGGTTGAGTCAGTAGCATTCATTGTGCCATGAAGCTAATGGGTCACGAGACCAAATTCCATGA
>JAUTBZ010139074.1:0-13045 GCA_032361785.1 Lepetodrilus galriftensis | reverse complement strand
GGTTGATCACGTGACTACACAATAACTCGCTTGTGTATATTTTTTCGTCAGCCATAATGTCCTTTCATGTAGTTATGATGTAGCACAATTTCCATCAATTTCTATAGCATTTTATGTTTTGTACACAATATACAAAAATATCGCTCTATTCACTTCAAAATGTCAAAAATACATCATTAGGCAAAACAAACGGTGTGTTTTTAAGGTGGTGCATAATTTATTTCCAGGTGTATTATATATATATAGGGGTAGACCGTACTCTATCCCTTAAATTTGCATTAGTCTTGCATTGTGTATTGCCCTTCTTGCTCGGCACAATTTTCTGTTGCCATACACTTTGGATGAATCCAGCATGGCGATTATCTGTGACGATTCTAAAAGAACATGACGATTCAATAAGAATGGTGGTCTCGTTCCCAGGTTGCATAAAGAACACATAAAGAACAGACTAGAGTGTTGCTTTCTATGTTTATTATCAGTCTCCAATCCACAATAAATATATTATGTGATGCACAGGAACTACCACATGTCTAGGACGATGTAGTAGCATCCGTCTGTTCATCAGTCCATCTGTCTGTTCATCAGTCCATCCGTCAGTCTGTCCGTCCCGTCAGTCCCTCGGCCAAGGAATGACAATAGTACGTATTCACCAGTAACAAATGTACTTAACATTACAACAAGGTAAAAAGTTAGTACAAAAAATATACACAAATGATTGTTGTGCATCAATGACATCGAAGCTGAAGGAAATATAAATGGTGCTTCATCGGAAGCCTTCTATTCTTCTCGTCTATGCCGAGATCACATTTACATAATATTCTGTTGGACTTGCTTCACCTTTTTAATTGAGTTACGGTAAAGACCGTTATGTATATTTATCAAAGTATACGATTTCAGGTTTAATTGAAAGAGACAAACTTTAAACATTTGTTTTGAGATTATATTAATAACATGGCCATGGAAATCTTGTCGTCAACAAGTAATATTATCATAATTGCAGTACACAGCAATGTAATACTACCGCAATGTACTGAGATATTGCACACTTGTCCTATGTATTATATGTACTAACAAATAACTAAAGGCCAGCTGTTATTTGTTGGGGGGGACTTATGCCATTCTTCCAATGTGGAAACTGTAGACAATTAGAAATTCTTCGTGAAAAATATGAACTGCTCCTGGCCTTTAATTAATTTGGTTGTGTGAATATCGATTAACACATAGGTATTGCACTTGGATGAGTCAACTCTATGCTAGGGTCTAATATACCAGTAATCCATAGTATTTACTGTCTGATTTCCAGCTAAAACCAGGAAGATGGTAAAACAAGTGCACATGGACCAAGTTACACACTGATCCTGAATTTGCCTTTGATCAGAAAGTCAGTGACATGCAAATTAGTCGGTGACTAAACTAGATTAAAGGATTTGCCTGAAAGGTCTTTGACCAGTACCAAGAAGTAGACCTAGAAGCTTTATCAGACACATTTATGGATCTAGATCTAAGATTAAATGTGGTATTAATAACTGCACTGGTAAGTGTCAATAAACTGAATACCGACTCATTTCACATTCTATGACCACGTCGACATCAAACTGTGACCGAATTAATACTTCAATAAGCAAAATATAGTTGACGGTAAAACACCAGTTCCATAAAACAGAACAAACCTAACGTACCTTACACAAGCAAAGTAGAGTAAACGAGGGTACAGTAGCCCGGCCGGTATTTTACATTTGTGGGACGATCGGATGAGATCACATGATTTCAATCGGTTGTATTTGACTTCAGTGTGGGAGTTACATTGGAGGACAATCCACACAGTGATTTCATCCTTCTGTGTATAGCGATCCCACCACGAATTATGTATAGCTTTCCAGCTGATATTTAAATTATCTACAAAGACAGTTCACAATTTGAACTTCTCAAAGTGAAACGTGAATAACAAATATAACAGCAACAGTGAAAAGTAGTAAACAAGAAGGCACTAATGAAACTAACAAGACAATCCATGGAAATCATCTTCATAATTCACACTCTTCAGCATGACATAAGGAAGAGAAACAATGTTAACATTACAATATACTAGTACAGGTATATACGGTACTAATATATTTTCTGCTGTTCAAATTAAAAGATTTTTGGTTAGGTAGAATGAAATTAGAAAATGGAGTTTTTTTGTTTTTCATTCCATGAAGTATTTACCGAGATAATCTATGAAATAGGGGTATCAATGCATTTCATGCCAAATTATAGTCCATTGTGCTTCAGAATCGCATACATGATCATAAGCAGTATATGATCCATGTACTGCCCATGGAAATGTACATGGCAGGTGGCCAATTTGGGAAGTTTCATTTTTCATGCAAGGGTAATGCATTATTATGTGGTTGTCAAAATGATCAAATCCATATTCATTCGGTTTGTGATGTGGGTTAATAAGTCAGTTCAAGTACTCAAATATACTGATATGTGTGAGGCATTCAATAGAAATAACATAACATACAGTGCGCAGTGATATTTGTAACAATACAACAACGACACAAACACAACACATAATATATAAAAATAAATAAATAGATACCTGTCAACATGAATACAGTAACTACAAGACAAACATGAAAAGGGATGGCATTTCTATCACAAATACCAATCTTCATAAAGTAAATAAACATGTTCCTGTTAAAGAGGTATATGACCAGGCTCAAGTGATGCACAGAAAATAATGTCTAAATTAATATAAAAAACATCTTAATAAAGTAACAACAACAAAAAGTATAAAGGAGATTTTTGTTATCTTCCCTTTTTGTGAGTAAGCTTAGCCAGTTATCATTTTGTGCATATTGTGCTAGATTGTCTGACGAGTAAAATTCCATATTTCCATTAATAACTTTGGTTGAATTTCCCTGTCACATGATCCTGCACCCGCATAATGCCACTCATCACCAAACACGTCTACAGTACACATATGTACTAATATATGGAGAAAGCCAAGAAACAAAATGTGTCTAGAATCCAGTACAAACAAGAACATAAAGCACAAAGTGATGACTGGCTAAGTTTATGAAAATAAATATTATTATCAATTCCAGTGTAATTGTTTCTTGGTTCAATTCTACTTATGAAATAGCACCAATGTTAGATTCATTGTAACAACTGACAAATAAGGAGGGGTTGTTTGCTGAAAATGTCTAGCCAATAAACATTAATCAGAAGTTACTAGCCTGTTTAAACTCCATTACAAATTAAAGTAACCATTCTGCCTGAGAACATTGAATTTAGAAAATTTGAAAACAATTACTGATATTTGTTCATGCAAATGATGGATGATAAAACTGGAAACAAAGAATGAACAAAACAGTTTTTCACACCCAAGGTAACATAGTATCATATTAGTGACTTCAGCATCGGCATGTTGCAGATTCTGTTTTATGAAGCTGATCTATGATTAACACAAGTGATTTTGTAAATAATCTTCATAATGATTTGGTTCATTAAATTCACTTGTAGTAGTTAAAACCAAACTATAGTTGTGCAACTAACAAATTGTTGTGCAAATTATCCCCCACCCGTATAATAAGTGCTCACCATCATGGTGGTTGTAAAGTGCACGCGATACATTGAACAAAATATAACAAAACTTGGCAACGAGTGCTGTTCAAAACCAGAGTGTGCATCAGTCTTGCCTGTTTTTTCATTTGAAGACAAATTTCAGGCTCAATTTAGTGACTAATTTGGGAGCCATGGCGACCTAATTTTGCATTTGGCTACCAATATTTCACTCATTTTAAGTGTTTCTGGCTATGCAGGAGCCAAATGGCTCCCTTGAAAATAGTGTAACTTTGAGTCCTGCCAGTCATCAATTACCGTCATTATTTTCCTCAATTACTGTCAATATTGTCATCACCTACCTTCATTAATATCATCAATTACTGTCATCAATTATCGCCATTATCATCATCAACTATTATCATTATCATCATCAATTATTATCATCATCAATTACTGTCATTATTGTCATCAACTCCTGTGAAACTACTGTTATTATTGTCATCAACTAACATCATTATCGTCACTATCATCATTATCAACTACTTTCATTATCATCATCAACTAGTCATTATCGTCATCAACTAGAGTCATCATTGTCATCAACTAGAGTCATTATTGTCATCAACTAGCGTCATTATTGTCATCAACTACTATCATTAATGCCATCAACCACCATCATCATTATCGTCACCAATCGCTGTCATTATCGTCACCAATCACCGTCATTATCGTCATCAACTAGCGTCGTTATCGACCAGCCCGAGCTCCATCTGGGCGTCCTGCTCCAGAGTGCTGTACAGAGCGTCGCCGTTGCCCAGGTCCTGCAGCCTCAGTCTGGCCACCTTGCACCGCGACATGTGGCGCGTGAGGTGGTACTTGGTGTAGAAGGACTTCTGACAGTCGGGGCACTGGAACTTGCGGTCCTTGCTGTGCACCAGCATGTGCCTCTTGTAGTTGGCCAGCTTGTAGAAGAGCTTGGTGCACAGCGCACACGGGTAGACCTTCTCCTTGGTGTGCTTCAGCTCGTGAGACTTCAAGTCGGACTGGCGCGCGAGCTTGGTCACGCAGAATCGACACTGGAAGCCTTCGGTGCCAGTGTGGATGATCATGTGGGACTTGAGGTGCGCTTTCTGACGGAATGTCTTGTTGCATACGGAACAGCTGTGCTTCCGTTCACCTGGAGTGGATATGGATTGTTACTGGAATTGGTAGGCCAACGGACTAGCTACCTACAACCCAGCCTATTGTTTGAAGTAGGCATAATTACATGAGAATGATATATACTCAACAAAATAAATTAAGGGCTGAAGGATATTTTGAAGGGAAGCATTCTATCAAATTTGGTAGCTCGACTTAAGGAATCCCATTTTTCTTCCCAATGCATCTTCAAGTTCTTGACGAGTACCTTGACATTCTTCGTTATTAAAACAATACAAAACTAAATTTGTATGCCAAATATAGGCTACTGTCCCTTAATTAATTCTGTTGATGATATATATAGACGAGTAATTAACTACAAAAGTTTCCTCACCTGTGTGTGTCTTCTGGTGCTGGCGGAGGTTGCTCTGGTCGGAGAACTTCTTGGCGCAGTACTGACAGTCGAAGGGTTTGAGGCGCATGTGCAGGGCGACCACGTGCGTCTTCAGCTTGGTGGAGCTGGAGAAGCGGCGACTGCACATCTCACAGGCCCACCTCCTAGACTGGGCGTTGGGGTGGTCAGACTTCATGTGCTTGTTGAGAGCCTTCCAGTCACTGTACAGCTTCTGACAGATGTGACAGAACGGACAGTTGGACGGCCAGAGCCGGGTGGGCTTGGTCGGCAGGCCTACAACATGTGCACAGTAGTTACGCAGTGTTCGAAATTAAGAAAATAATAAGGGGGTCATTCTCCGTAGGGCCAATGTTAATGGAGGTCTAATCTGTAATTTGCAGGGGGTCACACAGATACCTTTAACATTTCAGATTTTTAAATGACCCCCGAACCCCCTTCCTGCTGGATTAGACACAAGCACTGCTCTTTAGGCATCTCCCGTTGCCTTCGGCATGGAGAGGGTTAAATTCGAAACTATTATGTATTCGCACATAAGAAAATCTGGAAGTAATTTTGTGATATACTAGGAAGTTCCAAAATCAGCTTCAACATGCATATAACTGGATACATAGAACGCTGTAGAATGAATTAATCAGTTTTACGTCACAGCGGGAATATTTTACCCATACGAGACAACAGAACCCTGTACACTCCCAGCGTGTCATCTCACCCATCAGTTTGGCGTAGTCCTTGGCGAACCAGAAGCGGAGTTCCACGCCGGGCTTGACGTCGGTGCAGGTGACGAAGTAGAGCTGGTCTCCACGCTGGTACACCACCACGTTCTGGTCGCCGACTGTCGGCGCAGGCTTCAAGTAGATCAACCAGTTGCACTCGTCCTCGTTACTCGTGTCGATAATACTGTGGTGGTCCGTGTAGAACACCTGTACAAACAGCATCCATACAGACAAATATCTCCAATGTCACTTTCTCATCGCAAATGGCTGAAACATTCCTGTACCAATGGTAATTGCTGTGTTATAAAAATAATTTAAACCATTTTATATTAAAACGATGTGTGCATTATAATGACAACTAGATAAACAAACCTTCCACGTAAAACTGTTGACATAGGTATAGGCATTCTCAGTGACAACCTTCCCAATGAGGGGACCAAATTCCGTCTTCGGAGGGATTCTAGCGACAGAAAACACTCCTGCAAGATCAAATTAGAAAATACTATAGACATTAGACCATAGGTACGCTACTGTCACGCAAAAGCATAAACAAATAATGATAAATAATATATGTACGTAAAACATATCCACTGGGTGCTGGGATTGTCATACCGAAGCAGAAACCAGGGTTCCACTTAGGTTTCAATTTTTGAAAGTCCTGGGGACGCATGTTGATATACATATCAACAATTTTTATTAATAAAGTTTGTCCAAACTTGCAATTTTTGCATATGGGACGCAGGATTGCGCGTTCGGAGGAACCCTGAGAAACGTATATAGATATCAGTATTTCACAAATTCTAAAGTTTTGATTAAAAGTAATTATGTATCATCTGACCACTCACCTAACTGGTTGACTTCCTCAACGGTTATCTTTACAGTGGTCATCTGTAGACTGCAGCATGCTGGGACGGTCAGCTTGGACCGCGGCAACACAGTGCGGTCCGGGATGTGCATGTACTGCGTGTTGTGGTACTTGCAACCGTCCTTGTAGGAATTCTTGCACTCGACACAGTCTGAAAAATGGACACGTTTTAAAATGTCGGACAGCTTGGTTATAAAAATCAGGCTGTGAGGTTACTAAACGTCTTCGAATACGATATCTTACTCAAGTTCTCGTAACAAATCCCCATAAAATAAATGAGTACGACATCATATTCCAAATGGTTCCGTAACCTTGCAGCCTGGTGTAATATTAATAATATTGTAGGTATTATTTGAATCCCATTCTACAGAACGATCACAATGCTTCGAGATCAGTAACTGACTATACTTGTATACATGGTATTGGAGCTACACTACACATGAGTAGAAGATACAATTGTTCATGGAACAGGAACAGGGACATTTTGTTTTTCAATTTGGGTTTTCAAGCTGTTTGCAAGATTCTTTCACTTACTTTACAGATTGTCAGTTTAGGGCAGGAGGAAACCCACAACATCAATAGTACTGAATGTTGCAGCAAACCTGCAAGTACCAGCTGGTACTCACAAACCAAGGATGATATCTGCATTGTCAGTGTACAGCCAGCGCATCCAGAAAGGATTGAGGTGTTTTTATTGACGACATACACAGGACAAGATGGAGAGTGGCGGAACACTGGAGTGAGCTTGATACTCACACAAGCCGGTCAGCTTCGGTGTTTTGTCCGGTACTGGTAGGACTGCGGTGTCCGTCGGAGCAGGGACAGTTTGGTCAACGTCAGTGACGTCATTGGAGTGTTTCAGCAGCATGTCGATCACTGAGACGTGGATAATAAAAAAGAACCTTTGATGAGTACTCAATGTAGTATTGATAGCTGAGACATAAAATGGTGGAAATAGAACAATTTCTTTTCTATTTATTTGTAATTTACCTATTTTTTTTTTATCATCACATCACAAATAAATAACAAATCGAATAACTTGTAACATTATTCAAAATTAAAAGCATAACGAATATTACTCATTAAAGTTATTAATTTGTCACCATTTTCAATGCTCTGCAATACATTTTAAGGGTTACCGGTACTTGAAAATATGGGTCAAATTGAAATATGCAAGCTAAAATGCACTTCAGGGAAAACACTTAACATTATAACACAAGTTCAAATTTCAAAATCTTATAAAATGCGACTTACAAACATCTAAAAGTTCAATAACTTTACGTCTTTTTCCTACTAAAAGTACCTGTCATGTTGGCTAGAGCCAAGGATGGTCCTGTGGGGTCCATGCCCACTTCTTCCTGGTTATCTCCCTTGACCTGGATGCGGTCCTGATCATGACTGACTGGGACAACGGACATAGGACTGGTCAGATACAGCGGCGCCGTCATATTGTCCGACAGAGACAGCGCAATGTTGGACAGCACTCCGGATGTCTGTACCCGGCTGGAAATGCGCAGCGATGGAGAAATCACGTTTGCGGAGGTGGCGTAGCTGTCCCCACCGTCGTGCTCCTGACCGGAGTGTGCGTCTCCGGCCGCCTCGGACGTCGTGGTCATGGAAGGCAGCCCGGAGTTGTCCGAGTCCTGGAGGTTGAAGGTGGACTGTCGGAGCAGTCCGAGGTGCGCCATCTGCTGGAGGTCGAGGTGGGAGAGCTGAGGGAACGCTGGGGAGGTCGCGCCCTGACCGCGGGCCGTGGTGTTAAAGACGACCTGACTGCCGCCGCTCTGACCACTGAGACTCTGCAGCAGGGTGGGCGTCAGGCAGGCTGTGAGGGACTGGGAGTCACCTTGACTTAGGGGAGATGACTCATGCGTCGACATCACAGGCAAAGGCATGGAGAACTGGGCTGCAAATATCACGCGCATGTTTTATATGTATGAAGTTATTTTACAAATTCGATGTCCATCTCTATCTGGGCTATTAAAATTGTTCGTGCAGTATATCCATTAACTCTCTCCCTGCTGGATGAGACACAGAACTGACACTTTAGGGTATCTCTGGTTGCCTCCAGTATGGAGAGGGTTAAACTATGTAAATTGCAATCTTAGTTTAATATATGTATGAAATTATTTTACAAATTTGATGACAATAATTTGATGACCATCTCTATCTCAGATGTTAAAAATGTCAGTTCAGTATATTAATTAAACTATGTAAATTGCAGTTTTAATTTAAAATCTGTATGAAATGCTTACTTTGAGCAGGAGCAGAATGGGTTTGATCACCATGATCAGCGGCCACAGGATACAAAGGCATGTGTTGTGCTATCCCTGCAGCAAAAATACTTTGTAATGTTATCACAACTAAACATCATCAAAGGATTTAATTGCAATCAATTATAGTTACAGTAATGACTGGCTTAAAAAGGCTTTCCGGCTTAAAATAATGCCTAAAAATTAAAAGTTGAATAAGAAATAAATAGCTTGTTTTGAATTATTAAGATAATTTCGCTGAAATACTGTTGAATTTTCAGAAATTGAAAGAACTATGAGCATGGCGAGATGCGCTAACCTGATGTTACTGTGGGTTGCTGGGTCTGACCATTACTGTCCAGTGTCGACGTGAGCGCTGACTGGACCATAGCTAGACTGGACACTGCTGACGTAGAAGCTTGACCGATTGAGGAGACAACTTGAGGTAAGAGGGATTCAATCTCGGGAATGTTCTGCGTCCCCGTCGCACACAACACTGCCGGCAACATGGACGCAGAGCGGCCCTCGATACAGCTCCCACTTCCAGTCTGGCCGATATTAATGACACTCACGACATTCTTGTTGCCGTGGTCACTAGAAACGACTCCGATTCCAGCGACTTTGAGAGTATTTGGAAGGATTTTCTGAAGAGTTGAAGATTTTTTCCTCGCTATGCGATTGTCTGAGGACTTTTTCTGCTTCGGAGAATGCGTTGTTGGCAACGGACTTAATACAGTATTGGCCTGAGGAGACGACGATGTAGATACTGGATTAACGTCTTGTGGTAGAGTTGTGCCTGGACCGGGCGTCTGAGCCTGAGACTGACTCTGCTGCAGGAAGGGGAGGTTTGCCAGAGCGGCTAGGATATGAGACGGGTAGTTGAGGGCCATGGCCTGCTGGAGGACATTGTTGATGGTCAAGGCTGGCCGGACTCCAGTCTGACACTGAACCAAGGGAGACGATCCACCATCCACAGAAGTTGCTGCTTCCTGCAGGTTTTCATTACTGCTGATCGTGAACGGAAATTGTCCGAGCGAAGCGATAGGGATGTTGGTCGTCGTGTAAGTTGGTTGCACGGACTGGGCGAGTTGACTGGCAGTTTGACTCAAATTCGATGAAAACGACCCTTGTAAGCTTAATTCAGGCAGAGAAGAAATGGTGTTTGTAGTGGGACTGTTGTTGTAGTGGAGTTGGTTGTGGTCCAGAGAATCCACTGACAGGGATTGAGCTGTGCTCAGGTCGCACTGTAGTATGGAACTGCAGTCAGCGGAGATGAGACGCAGATCCTCGTTTTGCAAGAGATTCCTGTCCTCGTCCTGCGACAGCGAGCTCTGAAGCATGGTTGGCTCCGATTCCTGGGAATACGACTGGTGAAGGATGCTAGATTCTGAGTGTTCGGAAAGAGATTGCTCGAACGCTGCATCAGCTTGCTCCGACATGGAGTGTTCCAGCATACTCCCACTGGTCGGATTTGACATGGATGTCTGAAGAATACTCGAATCATTTGGTGACGCCAGTGACTGCTGCAGAATGCTAGTGTCCTCATCCTGGAATGGCTGTTCCAGGACACCAGGGTCTGCTTGGTGTGGGATCGAAGCCTGGAGTAAACCTACTTCTTCTGCACTCTCGGATCCCTGGGTGGATGGTAGTAATAAGTCGGTGGATGTGACGTCACTGCCATGGTTACTGGTAGTAGCGAGGGGATCATTCATTGTTGGGGGGAGACTTCAGTTACCTCTTGTATTTATGGTAGAGTAAGATACATCTTCAGTGGCACTTCACGTGACGACTATCCCAGGCTACCTGGATCATGAAATATCATTATAGTACATTATGGACCAAGAATCATCAGAATGAAACAATAATACTGTACTGTACACATCATGCACATAGATGTCAACTTGCAATACATCATCCAACATTATGATTAAATATGTGATTTTGACGGTCAACAAACTTAGCCGACTTTATAAAAATATAAGTGCACTGTGCAACTATTTATTCAGAAACGAACTGTATACTTGTATACTTTGTGTACTGCAGTGCGTTAGTTTGACTATGACTATAGTATATTATACAGAGAAAAATATGGCGGGATGATCACATGCCTAGTAGACTGTCTAGCAGTGCCACTAGCCCTGTGCCAGACTACCACTGTACCAGTCCAGGGCAGAAGTGAATCCGCTAAGGTGGAGATCAGAGGGTTTCCCTCTATTTGACCAATTTAGAGATATGGCAATGGCTAAGCATTAAGTACAGGCATAGATACATATATTAACTCCATAACCAAATCTTTTTGCGATGATAACTAATTCACAAAACTTTCCAGGCTAATCCATCAGATGTCCCATAAATTCCGATAGATAATGCCATTCATTACCGGTTTTAATGGCCGATTTGATGAAAACAACACGTCGCTGAATAAAGTAATCCGGAGTAATTAATAATTATCACAAAAAAACGTTCATCAACATTGATTTTGTTGCAATATTGAAGCCTCGATGTCTGTAGAAACATGAAATACATTTTGCAACCGGGATTCGGCCAAATTTATTAAATAAATGGGACGGTGCCCCCGATCTCCATCTTTGCCGAAAATCTTGATTCTCGATTATCGATACTGCTGTTGTTATGATAAAAAACATTTATCCAATATTTATTGTTGTGTATTGATCTATTACGTAAGATATGAAAGTAACAGAATCATTTGAGTAGCCTTGGGGATGTTACATTGTTATGTAGCTGGCAGGTGTCAGATAGAAGTGCAATCTAAAAATCAAAACACGCTTTTCCGAAGTTGACTCCTTTTCAACCTTACGAAATGAAGAGTTCCACTAAACAGTCAACTCCATGCAAAGCAATATTTTCGTGAGTTCGAGTCTTTTTGTGATCTTTTGTTTTTATTTTGTGGATTCTTTTTTATTAATTTATTTATTTTAATTTCCTTAATAATATAATTTATTGAGGATTATATATATTAATTAGAATAAATCATAATGAAATAAACTCATTATATAAAATCTAAAACCGGTAATAAATATTCCTAATTAATACACCTCGAGCTAACACATTTTAGTAAGTAGATAGTTCTACTAGTTTATGATATTCATGGTGCAATTTATTATCGTAAATAATAAACAATCATAGACTAGTTATACTTATGCAGTTGTCAACACAAACTGAACTTTAGTTGATATAAATACGAACATGTAGGCTAGGCCTATACGTACATTATGCTTACAAATAATTAATAACTTCAACCATTTATTTATTATATTATATTTACATCACAACGATATATACCACAACATTCAGGTTTACTGAGAAAATTCGTGTTCAACAATATGACAGGTAGCTTATACTTCTTAAATATGTCACTCTTTTTTTTTGTTGGTAGCACTTGAACAAATTATCTATGCATTTTAAAATGAGTATGCCTATATTTGATTATGTTTTTAATAATGTGTTATGGCGGGGAACTAATCACTTTAGGATCCCTACTCGGTATTATATAGGCCTACCACCACCGTGGTTTTAATTCACAGGTATATGAATACATGTACACAGACGAAAACAACCCTATGTCACGCTTGGAGAAGGATATATCACTTATACTACTCATACAGTTATTTACTTGAGCTAGTGTTTGTTATGGCATTAGCTCGCTTATTCTGCTTGGATTGAGTCTGATGTCAAACAAACAGAAATACGGTAGGCACGATTATATTATGGAAGTCCGGCTACAAAATGAAGGAATGTTCTTGTGAAAGTGTAGGTACGTATAGTATGTATGCAGATTCATTGAGTATACAAAGTGTACATACTATCTGTCAACGAGGAAGCTTATTATATAATTATATTGCTCTGTACGATAGGTCTAATCATCCTCAGCTGAACAGTGATTTCAATTACTTCGTACGTTACCAATGGAAAGAATATATATAGTATTCGCGTGATTAGAAAATGTGGTACGTACATTGATGTTTTCATTTACTTTAAATGTCGGTTTGTGTAGAAAAGTCACAGTAGGCCAGCTGTATAGGCCTCCAGCCATGAGTGTGCGTGTGTGCATGTGTGTGTGCGTGTGTGCATGTGTGTGTGTGTGTGTGTG
>JAUTBZ010139063.1:0-13045 GCA_032361785.1 Lepetodrilus galriftensis | reverse complement strand
TTTTTCGTATGTGGTATCCACGCATCTGTTAAAAAGTCTTTACAGTGGTAGATATAGAGTTCATCGTTTGCTGAAAAGCCATCTTTTTCTACAACATTTGCAAACATCCACCATCTATCATCTTTATAAAACAGTGTCATATCAACCGCTACGATGTCAGGTATCATAACCCGAACCAGTTCCCACTCATGTGGAAAGGTTTTAGCTTTATAAAGTTTTATATCTCCATCAGCCGACCCCTCAGGAACCATGTAAAACTCTCCCTGATGTTCCATCATAAAAGGATAGGAGAGATGATAAGGAGTATTGAGTATCTCTTTAGTCTCTGAAAAACGCTCACTTTTATGGTCATACTCGATAACGGAAAGATGTCCTTTATGCGTTTTATAAACATACTCTTCAAAAAAGATATAACTTTTATCATCTTTATCAACGACAAAAGGATCAGCCCAAAAAAACTGCTTTGGTGTAGGTATCTCTTTAAACTCACTCATGTTTGGATTAAAGTTCGTATTTTCACCATTTACAGCATAGTAAACTGACCACTGCTGTTTTCTAAAAAGTTTATCTACTCTTGCTGTGATATTTTTAACGGTCTGTTTGAGTATCTTGCATGGGTTTATCGTTAGTTCTGATTTCTCTTTTGAAAAGTAAAGTTTTGAAAGTTTATCCGTTACAAAAGCTTTCTCATCTTCTAAAAGTTTTTTGATATTTCTAACTACCAAGATATGAGATTTCCACACTACATCGCTTCTGTTTTTCACAGGACTCATCACATGGGTAGCACATGAGAAGTTATCTATCAAATATGTAGCCTCACCTGTTATACCAATCAAACTTATATCACTAAGATACTCTCCCTCAAAAACTTCTTTGATACCTGCAAGTTCTGATGAAGTTTGCTCTTTTCCATATCTTAGTTCCCATGTTCCATGTTTTGCTTTTGCATCTGTGGTAAAACTACTAAAGTTAAGCACAACATCAAAATCAGAACTTTTTTCTTTATCTATTGGCATATCAAGAGAGACTAAAGATGCATGATTTTTACCACGAGCATTTAAAAAAGCATCAAACTTTAGATAGCTATCAAGGCAAAAGTTACTTTTATCTTGATCTCTTTTTGGGTTACTAAAAACTGCAACTTCACATGCTAAAGTTTCAAGCTCTTTTAGTATCTCTTTTTCATAACTTCTAACATGTTTACCATCGACACAAACACCTATCTTCAACTTTGAACCTTCTCTTTGTAGAGGTCAAGATACTGATTGGCACACTTCTCTATAGAAAATCTCTCCTCGAAAAATGTTAACAATCTCTCTTTAGAAACAGACTTATCTTCAACAGCTCTTTTCATAGCAGCAGCAAATGAAGCAACACTTAAATCCTCAGATAAAAATCCAGTATCACCCTCCATCACAACATCAGGTACGCCACCAACAGGAGTAGAAACTGTAGGAACTCCAATACTCATAGCCTCTATGATAGCGATAGGAAGTCCCTCATAGGTTGAAGAGAAACATAAAAAATCAGACTCTAAAAGATAATCAGAGACATTTGAAACTTCTCCACGAAGATGGATTTTTTCTTTATCTTTAATCATATCTTGACACTTTTTAGCATACTCAGGCACAACATCCAAAGAACCCAGTATAACAAGCTGTACATCAACACCCTCTGCGATAAGATTTTGAGTAGCTTCTATCATAAGTTCTTGATTTTTAACAGGAAACAATCTTCCCATGCTTACAAAAATCTTTGTATTTTCATCTTTTCTCAAACCTCTCATGAAAGCTTTTGTCTCTTCATAAGCTTCCGTAGGCTCTAATTTTGCTGTACCATTATCTATTTTGAGTGGGTATTTGTTATCATAAAATACTTTTGCAGACTCTAGTATCTGGTCACTTATGGAAACTGGTGTAAAGTTAAAAAACTTATATAAAAGCTTATGTACTCGAAGCCTACTCATAGGAAGCTCTTTATCTGCGACATTATGAATCGTATGGATGTTTGGCTTGCCATAAAGTATGAGTCCAAGCGCTGCTAGAAGTTGCCCTCTTATATGGGTATGTGTTACATCAGGCTTGATAGCTTTTATAGCTTTGGCAACTTTAAAGATGATAAAAGGACTTTTTCCCTCTTTACCAACAGAGATAAACTCTACTTTATCACCTAACTTTTGATACATGATTTGTTGTTGGTCTGTAAGTTTTTCAACCGAAAGAAGTACTATCTCATTCTCTTTGTTTTCTGCCAATTCATTGCATATATCGATACAAAGCTTTTGAGCTCCACCAGTATGCATGTCTGGTAAAATATGAACTATCTTCATCGTGATTATCCCTTTAAAGTTTGTTTATATTATCGACAAGTTTGCGTGTTTGCTTTAATGAATCAAACATAGAAAATGTTTCATAAGCATTTTTACTCATCGTTTTATAGTTTGCATCATCAAAAGCTAAAAATCCTTGATACAACCCCTCAACATCTCCAGGTTCCACCAAGATACCCGTTTTACCATGTTCGACTATCTCTTTTATAGGAGACAAAGTTGTAGAAAGTACTGGAACACCATAAGAGTATGCCTCTATGAATATACCAGGATACCCCTCTTCAAAACTTGGAAGTACAACAACATCATACTCTTGAAGTTTTTCTAACACTTCAGTAGGTCCTAAAGCCCCTTTAAAGTTCGCTTTATACTTGTCAAAGTACGATTTGGTATACTTGGCTTCAAAAGGTTTTCCATAAATATCAACCGTGTAACTATCATCAAGTTTATCACTAGCTTCTAGTAAAACATCCATGCCTTTTTGTTCTGCTATCAAGCTGATAAAGGCAAACTTTTTCTTATAAGGTTTCTCTTTAAACGCATACTCAGGATTTCTTCTGATGTTTGGATGCCAATAAGTTTTTTCATTAAAATCTTTGAAAAATTCCACCAAGTACTTTGTCTCAAAGTAGACAATATCAGCATTTTTTAAGACATAATTTACCAACATCTTTCTAAAAAAATCTAGCTTACCATACTCTCTATCAAATCTACCAGCAGTCTTTTTAACACTGATAGTTTTACCAAAAAGCTTACTGAAAAATACAAAAATAGGGCCCAAGATGATAAAATGATTTGCTGTACCATGTAAACTTATGTGATCAAACTTTCTAAACTTTCTAAAAAACTGATAGATAACCACAACAAACATATGTGGTAAGTTTTTATAAAACTGTGTGTTTGTATTTAATAAATCATACTCTATGCCTAACTCTCCAAAATCATATAAAACATTTTCAGTATAGACGATGAAACCCCCAGCTTTTTTGGGATCTCCTAGCTTATATCCTGTGAAAAGTATAGATTTAGACTTCTTGGACATTGTTTACCTCTACATGTTGTTTTAAAGAGAGTATGACATTTGCTAAAAGTGCCATACTAAGCCAAAAGTGTTTCTCATAAGTGATACTAAGAGCAAGCCCCATAAAGATAGTAGATAATGGAATCAAAGCAATCCAAAAATAATCACTTTTGATAACTTCATAATACTTTGTTGTTAACAAGAAAAACAGAAACATCAAAAAAGTTAAAAATGGAAACAATCCCGTTTCAGCAAAAATCTTTACAAAGATATTGTGTGGTGCATAACCATCTGCACCTAGACTGTTCTTAAGATATTTTGGTGTGTTGTCTGCGTACTTGTTTACGCCAACTCCTGTAAAAGGATGCTCTTGTATCATACCCCAACCCGCTTCCCATGAAGTAAATCTTTGGTTAGCCGTACGCGAAGTTTTAGCTCTCTCTTTCATACCCTCAACGGCTTTCATCTTGCTAAACATACCACTTTGAACAGCAACTAAACCAGCTAGAATAAAAAGAGATACCAACCCTTTAAAAGAGAAGATATACTTAAAAATATGTTTAAACCTTACAACGATAGCGTAGACTCCAAGTATCGCAATCGTTAAAACAGCCGTTTTAGATCCAGCATAAAGCATTGCATACAAAGAGAGTAAGATAGAAGCTATCAACAAGATATAGTTTCTGTTTTTATTGAAAAGATAAAGTGTAGAAAATATCCCCATAAAAAGATGACTAGAAAACTCAACGGGATCTGCTGTTCCACCAGTGATACGATAGGTAAACTCTGCGATAGGCTCATGAAAAAGCGAAGTAAACGCGGAGAACATCACACTAGCCCAGATAAAATAGATAAGCTTATCAAAAGCCCTATAGTAAGTGACAAATATAAAAACCGAATGCATCGATAACAACACCATCAAAGCATCCATCATAGAAACCAAATCAAAAAATGCAACCGAGATAAGTGTAACCGCGGAAAATATAATCATAAAAATATTGTAAGCTTTTACAACCATGTTTGGAGCAGGTCTAAAAGTAGCTTTAAATATATCGATAGCATTAATCGCTATAAAAAGAGCAAATACAATTTTTAAGATAGAGCCACCAGCTACATCAACCATAAAGTTATCATTGAAAAAACTAAAAATTGCGATAAAAAGAACACTATCTCTGATTATGCTAAACATGTTATCTAATTTCCTTTTTTAATATTCTATTAAGTACTATTTTAGCAAAAATAAACTCAATTAAAACCATGTTTGCACTAAAAAATGCAAAACCAAGCAACGGTGATGTTTTCATCAACAACTGTACAGAAACTACAACGAGTATAAGTCTAAAGATATTTAACATCAACTCTGTTTTATTAAAGTCAAATGTCTTCGATAAAAGTGTAATCATACTAAAATACATAATACATGCATATGAAAAAATTAACATAAATAGAAAATAAATACTTCTATCAGATAAATACGCAGGTTTAATCACCCAAACAGCAGCTGAAATAGCCAATGAAACAAGTACAGAAAGAGCAAAAAAGTGATACTTATAGTGCTGTACTTTATCGATATACAACTTGATAGCTTTGACATCGGATATATTAAACTTAGAGATAAGATAAAGCCTCATCGATACCATAAACACCATGATAAGCCCACCAAAACTAAAAGCATAACCAAGTTCAGCCAACACTTCTGTCATGTTGTGTTCTGTAAGGTAGACAAGCACATAACGGCTCGTATAGACATACAGTGTCCCGATAGCATAGGAAAATGCTGAGAAAACAATAATCCGTTTAAATCTCTTTCTAAAAATAGAAATATTTCTCTTATCGGCAACCTTTTGAAATGACTCTTTTAAGTAAGTAATATTATTCTTCATATTAAAAAAAGCAATCAACACAAACGGAAATACAAAAAGGTATAAAAAGACTTCATCTAGTGTGGGTTTGGTGTCTCTAAAAAAGATATAAGCTAAAAACCCTACCCTTATGAGTAGTAACCCAATAGCGTTGAAAAATATAAACTTTATCTTTTTGTTTGATAGATATACATTTTTAAAAAACATCCATGAAAGAATTGAAAATATCGAAAGATATAAGTATTTTAAACTAAGTGTTACATTTTCCATACCCAAAGCGTTTCCTAAAAAATCTCCTAAAAATGTACTATAAAAAAGAACCAATAATCCAAATATAAAAACTTGAAAGTAAGCATTGATATACTGTGTGGTACGATAAAGTTGATTAAATCTTAGGTAACTTGTAGCTAATCCAAACTCAAAAACAAAGGCTAAAATCATCACGATATTTAATGAAGCTGAAAAATCAGCCATCATTTTGATGTCAAATTTATAAGGGATGATAAGGGCTATGAGGTAGGTAGAAAAACTAAAGATAAGATTCGAAATTGTAAAAAGGGCTCCATCATTGGAACCCAATCTTTTAAGTTTCGCTAGCACCTAGCGTTTCTCTTTTCTTCTATCTTCCATCTTACAAAAACTGATAACTTCTTTAGACTCTTCTATATCCAAATCTAAGAACTCTTTATGAGCAACAAGGAAAACGATAATATCAGCAAGCTTTACAGCCTCTTTATGCTCTACCAAAGAAAACTCATCAGAACTTTCGATGTTAGGCTCAACTGCTAAAACATCTACATCACTAGCTTTTAAACTTCTTGCTATATGAAGAGCTGGAGACTCTCTTAAGTCATCAATATCTGGTTTAAAAGCAAGTCCCATACAAGCAACTCTAGCTTTTCTTCCATGTCTTTTTTCAAACTCTAACGCAGCGTTTTTAACTTTTTCGATAACCCACTCAGTTTTATAATCATTTACTTCACGAGCAGCTTTGATGATTTTTGCATCACCTTTTGCAGCATCGACGATAAACCAAGGATCAACTGCGATACAGTGTCCACCAACGCCACAACCAGGTTGAAGGATATTTACACGAGGATGACGGTTAGCAAGTTCGATAACTTCCCAAACATCGATACCAAACTTACCACTAAGCATACTTAGCTCATTTGCAAATGCGATATTTACATCTCTGAAACTATTTTCAGTTAGTTTTGCCATCTCAGCTGTTTTTGCATCAGTTTCTAACACTGAACCAGATACAAAAGTTCTATAAAACTCAGCTGTTCTTTTTGTAGCTTCTTTGGTTGTACCACCTACTATCCTATCATTTGCTACTAGCTCATGCATGATTTTTCCAGGAAGCACACGTTCTGGACAGTGTGCAAAGTATATCTTACTTGTATCTACACCCTCATTTTTAAGTGTCTCTTCCATGATGTCTGTTGTACCAACTGGTGAAGTTGACTCTAGTATGATGATATTTCCAGGTTTTACAAATGGTGCTAAACCTTTTGTTGCCGCTATAATATAGTCTATATTTGGTACAAAACCATCTTTAAAAGGCGTAGGAACTGCTACGATAAATATATCTGCTTCAGCTGCTACTGTATCAGCTATCAAGTTTCCAGAGTTTACAGCAGATTGAACAAAAGTATCAAGATCTGGCTCAACGATATGAATCTTACCTTGATTGATAATATCTACAGTCTTTTGAACAACATCAACACCATGCACTTTATAACCACGATTTGCCAAAAGCGACGCTGTTGGCAATCCTATATATCCTAGTCCGATGACGCAAATTTTCTTAACATCCATGTTTTCCATGTTTATTTTCCTTTTAAATAAGTCACGATCTTTTCACAAGCTTTACCGTCCCCATAAGGGTTATGTGATTTTGACATAGCAAGGTAAGCATCTTTATCTTCTAAAAGTGTGATACACTCTTTGATGATTTTTTCAGGGTCAGTTCCTACAAGCTTAACCGTACCAGCATCTAATGCTTCTGGTCGCTCAGTTGTATCTCTCATCACAAGTACTGGCTTTCCAAGACTTGGAGCCTCTTCTTGTATCCCACCACTATCGGTTAAGATAAAAAATGAACGACTCATCAGATATACAAACGGCTCATAATCAAGAGGTGCTATCAAAAAGACATTGTCTACATTTGAAAGTATCTCATTAACTGGTTTTTGAACATTTGGGTTTAGATGTACTGGATATACTATATCTACATCTGGATATTTGAGTGCTAACTCTTTTAAAGAAGCACAAATATTTAAAAATCCCTGTCCAAAATTTTCCCGTCGATGCCCTGTCACTAAGATAAGCTTTTTATCGCTACTGTACTCATAACCTTTTTCTTTTACACTATCAAAAAGCTTACTTTCTAACGATGTATCAGTCTCTATCTTAGCCACAACACTTAACAATGCATCAATCACAGTATTGCCTGTAACGATCATATTTGAAGTATCGACATTTTCTTTTAAAAGATTAGCACCACTTGTTTCAGTTGGAGCAAAATGATAAGTAGCCAATCTTCCTGTAACTTGACGGTTACCCTCCTCTGGCCATGGTGAATAGATGTTGTTTGTTCTTAAACCTGCCTCAACATGTCCTACCGCTATCTGTTGATAAAAAGCTGCTAGAGAAGTAGCAAGTGTTGTTGAAGTATCACCATGTACTAAAACTACATCTGGTTTAGCCTCTTCTAAAACACCTTTTAAACCCATCAGTATGTTACATGTAACTTGGTACAAATCTTGCCCAGGTTTCATGATATCAAGATCATACTCTGGAACTATCTCAAAAAGATTTAAAACTTGATCGAGCATCTCACGATGTTGTGCTGTAACACAAACTATCGTTTCAAAATCTTCTGAATTTTTTTGAAACTCTTTAACCAATGGAGCCATTTTTATAGCCTCAGGTCGTGTTCCAAAAACCAACATCACTTTTTTCATACTATTTCCTACTTTCTTTTCATTTCCCACTCATATGCCGTTTTGCATATAAGTTCTAGATCATTATACTTTGGAGTCCATTTCATGGCATTTGTTATCTTAGTATTATTGGCTATCAAAGCTGAAGGATCACCCTCTCGTCTTCCTTGCATCTCAACTTCAAAGTTATTTCCACTTACTTTTTTCATCATGTTTATCACTTCATAAACGGTATAACCTTCCCCATAACCACAGTTAAAAAGATTACTCTCTCCACCATTTTCAAGATAGTTAAGTGCATCGATATGAGCAGTCGCTAAATCCTCAACATGAATATAATCTCTGATACATGTACCATCTTTTGTAGGATAATTATCTCCAAAGATATACATCTTTTTTCTCTGTCCTGAAGCTGTTTCTGCAGCAACCTTAACTAAAACTGTAGCATTTGCTGTATTTTGTCCAATCTTTCCATCAACGGCACAACCTGCTACATTGAAGTATCTTAAAACCACATGTTTAAATGCTGGATGTGCGATAGAAGTATCTTTAAGTATAGTTTCACTCATCTGTTTACTGGTTCCATAAGGATTTAAAGCACCTGTTGGACTCTCTTCAGTTACTACTATCTTGTCACCTTCTTGCTCTCCGTAGATTGCCGCAGTTGAAGAAAAGATAAATCTATTGACATCATGTTTTATACAACATCTGATAATATTTGCCGTATTTGATGTGTTGTTTAGGTAGTACTTTAAAGGGTTTGTAATACTCTCAGGAACTACAAGACTAGCAGCAAAGTGGATAACAGCATCAAAACTATTTTCTTCAAAAATTTTATCTATCGCATCAAAATCACTTAAATCTGCTTTGATAAATTTTCCGTACATGATAGCATCTTCAAAACCTGTAACCAAGTTATCTAAAATCGTTATAGTATGTTCTGTATCTTCTCCTAGTTGTTTTACCAAATGGCTACCTATATAACCTGCTCCACCTGTGACTAAAATATTCATAATTTATGCTACTCCTGATTTTTATTTTACTAACTTATCAACTAAATCGACTAATTTTAGACTTTGTGTTTCCCTAATGAAGTTTTTTTGTATAAATTCTTTATTTTTCACAGAAAGTTCTATATCTTTATCTAAATATGACTCAATAGCTTTAATCAAAAGTTTAGAATCCCCAGGATCTATCGTTCTACAGTTCTCCAGCTTATCTACAAACTTTCGAGCCTCTCCTAAACCTGCGTAGATGATAGGAAGCCCAGTAGAAGCGTACTCATAAAGTTTTGAAGGCATCGCTGCTTGAAACTTTTCATCAAGTTGAGCAAACAAAAGTGAGCTAGAGTTATAAAAATCTATCATCTTATCTCGTGGTACTTTTCCAAAAAACTCAACATTGGAGATTTGGTTTTTGTTGGCATAGTTTTTTAAGAACTTATACCTGTTACCCTCACCGACTATGTTTACTTGTATATTTTTAAGCTCTTTGGCTGCATCTACTAGTGTTTCTATGTTTTGTGCTATACCTACATTTCCAACATAGGTGATAACAAACTTTTCATTTGCTACAGCAGGCAAAGTATTTAACTCTTCAAACTTAATATTTTCTATACCATTTGTGATTTTTACTACAGAGTTTTCATCTTTGCCTAGGTTCTCTTTAACCCAATGTACTTCATGGTCATTGGTAACAGAGATAAAATCATAAGTTTTAAGTGACTGTTTCATCAACACAGAGATTTGACTTTTTAAAACTTTTGAAAAAAGTGATCCTGCACTCATATAATCCCAAACCAAATCGCGAATATCAATAATCTTTTTACCACGAACAAACATCGTAACCATAGGTATAAGAAACATAGATGGAGAAGTTGTGATTTTTACATCTGCTGGTACTCGATTTGACTTTAGTGCTATTTTAGCTGCGTAGTAAAGTTCATGTATCGCTCGTGTATAGAATTTTTCGCCATTATACATGCGTTGATCGACATAGTAGATGTCTACATTTTTTGTGAACTGAACCTTATTGTTTCTCTCTGGTTTACCTTTTTCTGTGGTACAAATAACATTGACTTTATAACTCTTTTCTAACTCTTTTACCATCGCTAACACTCTATTTGTTGCAGCTGTATTTTCAGGTATAAAGTAATAAGTTAAAAAATTTACTGTTTTCATTTAAAAATAAAACCCCTATTCTTTCATCTAAAATATATTTAATTACTATATGCTAATATTATTACATAGAGTAGTTTATAACTACTATTTTCTTAACTTGATTTTAAAGAATATTAATTCTAAAATAGTTAAAAAATTGAATATACTTAATATATTATAGTGTTCTGTTACTGATAAGTATATTAACATAAAAAAATATTTTTAAGTTTAAAATATAAATATTTTGTGTAAAATACCGATATATATATAGAAATTATTTAAAAAGGCAATAAATTATGAACATTTTAATCACTGGTGGAAGTGGATTTATCGGAACAAGATTGATAGAGAACCTACTAAAAGAAGGTCATACTATCAAGATATTTGATAAGAGCATCAGTAAGATTTATCCAGATTTAACAGTCCAAGGAGATGTTAGAGATATTAAAGCATTAACTGAAGCTTGTAAAGATATAGAACTCATTTACAACTTAGCAGCAGAACATGCAGACAATGTTACACCTCTATCCTTATATAAAGATGTTAATGTTGATGGAGCCCAAAATGTAGTGGTAGCGGCCAAAGAAAATGGCATAAAAAATATCATCTTTACAAGCTCTGTAGCAGTCTATCCACTCAATGCAGGAGATAGTGATGAGACATCAGAACCTGGTCCATTTAATGAATACGGAGTCACAAAACTAGCAGCTGAAAAAGTTTTCATAGCTTGGCAAAAAGAAGATAAAGATAACTCACTTTTTATGGTTCGTCCAGCTGCTGTTTTTGGTGAAACAAATAGAGGAAACATCTATAATCTTTTAAAACAAATCCATAGTGGAAAGTTTGTAAACATAGGAAAAGGTAACAATAAAAAGTCTATCGGATATGTAGGAAATATCGCAGCATTTTTAGCTGAACTAGCTACTAAAAAAACAACTGTAGACATCTATAACTATGCAGACAAACCAGATATGACAGCAAAAGATATGGCTGATTACATCCAAAAAGAGTTAGGCAGAGATAACAAAATCCCAACAGTTCCTTACTTTATAGGTCTTATGGGTGGGTATACATTTGATATACTTTCAAAACTTACTGGTAAAAAATTCCCTATAAGTTCGATAAGAATTAAAAAATTTACAGCCGATACATCAGTGAATACAAACAAACTTGAGAACTCAGGATTTAAAAGAGTTTATACACTACAAGAGGGATTTACAAGAACTATCAAAAATGAGTTCTTATCATAGAGAAGTTTTAACTTGGTGGGGTTTTTCCCACCATACTACATCTACACAAATCATAGGGGTTTTAGAAGTGAAAACTTTAGTTCCTATGGCAACGTTCATATAATTTACATAACATTTTAATTTATCAAACTAAAAAAATAAGCAAATCATAAAGATATTTCTAAGTGTGGAGATGAAGCTTCCACTTTCAAAAACAGAAGTTTACGGTATCTCTTTTACACATGTGATAGGATAAAGCATATTAGCATAAGATACGCCATAAACTATCTTATCCTCTTCAATGCCCACTATATAGTTTGATGCTTGAGCATTTTTATCTGAACTATTGTAAGGTGTTGAAGATGCTATAACGGTATTTGAACCCAAGATATTTTTTGAGATAGTAGTTCCCTCTACTAAAGAGCGAACTTCATTGATATTTGGCAATCTCCATCCATTTGAACTATCATAATTAGAACAATACTTCGATGCATTTTCTTCTACATTATCAACTATCTTTTTCTTAATATTTTGCTCCATAGCAGACCACATCAAACCAGTAGAAAAGTCATAAGTATCGGAGCCTATGCCAGCACCTGAAGAGACAACATGATAAGCATCATCTTTTATAGGAGCATTGATGCAACGAACAGCATATCTATCTATGGTTTTAGCAGAGGAAATCAAACCAGTCGTTTGTGAAAAAACTTGATAATTATTTTCTTTAGATGCTATCCATAGGTTTAAATTACTCGATTCAAAAATATTGTCTATCATACTTATAGTAGTACTTTTGTTATAATCTAAAAGATTTAATAACTCATCAGCAGTAGGAATCCTCCAATGAGAATCTTTATGCATAGCTTTTAAAACTGCACATCTGTTTTCAGCTAGCTGATATAGACTAGGTTTTGCTCTCTTTTTTTCTAGTTTATTTTCCCAAACATTACCAAAAGAATCTTTAACATACTCACCATCTACGACAAAATTTCTATCTTTCCCAGCACCACCATCAGCTGCACCAGTTTTGATAACTTCTATTGTAGGGGCTACATTTTTTGATACTGTTTGAAAAACCAAACTTAAAGGTTTACTTATCCAACCATTTTCATCTGATGCTTCTACGATAACAGAAACTAAAGAGCCAACACTACCTGTTGACCAAAACATAACCAAACCACTGTTTTTATCTATCTCTATATCAGAAAGTTCTTTTTTATTTACGATTTTATAAGTAACATTGTCTCTACTTGCAGTGACTTTTACATCTTTTTTCATACCTTCAACGATAAAGATATTTCCAACAGTGCTAGAAGATAGTAGTGAGTCATCTTTTTGTAACCCACCACTACTTGTAGTACCACCACATGCTAAAAAGAAAAATGCAATGATACTATATAAAACTATTTTCATCTTATAAACTATTGGTACTTTTTAACACAAGTTATACCATGAACATCAGCTGCACCAGCTGTCTCAACTTTATAGTTTGTTCTT
>JAUTBZ010139052.1:0-13046 GCA_032361785.1 Lepetodrilus galriftensis | reverse complement strand
ATCAGTAGACTACAGGGGGTTGCATTGGATATTTGTTTACCAAACAGCGGTGGAAAGGTTTTTGTAAGTACAAACATAATTTTAAGTATGTTAAGTGAATGTATTTTGCAGTTGTAGCTAAGAACTAGTGACAAACGACCATAAATATCTGTGATATTATGCCTTTAAGCTAAATTTATTTCGGCGTATTTACAGATGAAATAGAACTGGTAAAGCAAGCGGAAAAAGAAGAGAAGGACAACGCAGAACGAACACACCAAGATCATGACGGAAGTTGCAAGTGCAAAGTATTTCTGGATTTGATGACAGTATGTTGAGCATGGTCACAGCAAAACTAGTTGATGTCCAGTTCCGTGGTGTCGTTTCTCGGAGATCTCATATCTACTGCCACAAGGACTCTCGTAGCCATCAGATCTGCGTTTGTGAAAGCTATATGGTATCTGTGGGCTATGAGAGCTTCGCGAAACGATACCCAGATCTAATCTAATCAGGATCATGGAAATACACTTTCAGTGTGTATTGGTTTATTTTTGAGCAGCCACTGAATTAAAACATGTACGTCTTGGCACCTAATATAACATCTATTTTATTTCTGTGGATACATGCACATTGTATTAAAGACTGGAGAGCACTCTGTTAGGTAGTGAGACGAAGAGCCATTTAACATTGCACGAACTCATAAATATTCCTTAATAAGTATATGCGATACCATGTAACCGTACATGTAAATGATGTATTTATAGTTCTTCTTTTCGACACGGTTCTAATGTAATACTATATAGTAGCTTGTATGGGAAGCATGCAATTGCAATTTGGTTGCTACGTGTATTTGAATCTGTTATGGGCTTGAGAACGGACGTTATTGTTGAACAAATGTACCCTTTCCCTTCTTTTCAAAGTTCGCAGTTTGGATAGCGCAATGGTTAGCGCATTAAACAATAGACCAAATCCAGCCCTGTATCTTAATGCATTTGTGTAAAATAGTTCTCATAGAAGGTTTGCATAAAGCAATGTCTTATTATAGGTATAGCTTACTGTTCTGTTATCATTAACCCTCTCCATGCTGAAGGCAGCTGGATATGTGTCCAAAGAAAGCTGTGCCTAATCCAGCAGGGAGAGGGTTAAGATGGCCTCACATCGTACTATAGACTAGCACTTGTTATTTTATTCGGTATGCAGATGGAGGTGCCTCCTTGATAAGTGTGTTTGTTTTTGTTAACCAGGAAAAGGAAAAACAAGACAAGTTAGATAAACTTCACCTCGAGATCCTAGAGACGAACAAGGACGTCATATCTACTCTGGCTAGCGACACGAAGGAGTACAAAGTGAAATATGGAGAACTGAAAGGTATCCTAATAAACTGATTATTAGGATGAGTCATGGATATAAGTATATATTGCATTTGGGAAATGTGCTCTTTACTTGTGTTTTCTTGTCTGGCAATATTAGTATATGCTGGCAGACTTGGCATCATGTGTTCAATGTTGTCGTGTTTGGTAATTTTGTCTGTTAGAGTAGGTTGTTGTCTTTGGTAATGTGTTCTGTTAGGGTGGGTTGTCGTGGGAAGCAGTGTTCAATAAATCTTCATGTTTGCGTAAGTGACAGTAGCCTTATGTACTCAACGCTGTTTTCTATTTATCTATTTCGCAGAAGAAAGACGACGAGCACTAGAATGGCAAATGGCGACGAATAGCAATACCCTGCGATGTAAGTAAACCCTTAAAGAAAAGTGCAGAATTTATATGCAAATAAATAAAAAATAAATAAATAGTCCATTTATAAAGCACATGTGACTCTATGATAATGTATGTTCGAAGCGCAAAGAGTTGAATGAATAGTTTATGCCAGAGCCATCCAAGTTTGAGCATCAAGATCCAAATAGAATAGAGAATAATCTGAAGTGTGACCGTTTGAATCCATGTATAAAGATGTCAAATATCTCAGCTGAGTAAAATGTCAGCCAAGTTTGTTTCTAGAAATCGGGGCCTGAACTCGTTTTGGGGTCTTAATATTGTATAACAGTACCATGTATCGTTATCTAATACATGTTTGGCACTTAACATTCCCGTGTCGTCTATTTCACCAAGGTCCAAAGGTAAAGTTTGACAAGCAGACCAAACACAAAGACGTGGTCTTCGAGGAGGAATCCCTGACGAACACGCTTCCTAGCGGCACCAAGATCAGTTCCGAGCAGCACCAGAGACAGCTGAAGAACGTAGTCGGTGCCGTCGGGAACAAGTGCTTCAGAAGGACGGACATCGGATACTTCGCCGTCCACGCGCACGTGCAAATCGTGCGAAAGAAGAACATCCAAAAGGCGCGGCTCTACGACATCTTTGACGTGTATATCGGACAGCAAGAGATGATTGACAAGCTGCGGGACCCCGGCGTTCTGTACCAGTATAACATGTTCGGCGTCAACGTCTGGTACAGCAATATGAAGGAGCGCGTGGTCGTGGACATTCTATGCAGCAGCAAACACGTGGAAAGATACGTTCTACCACAGAAGATCAAGCACGGCGGAAGTTTCGAAATTGAGCTCGGCTTCTTGCTGGATATGCAAAGGGCGACAATCCATGTGCTGGACAACCGGAAGCGGAAGTTGATTGGGTCTGCGACCAAGCTGAACACGAAACAGCCAATGTGGCCTGCTGTTCAGATACATCATTGTTATTACACGCCCCAGTACTTCGACACGTCCGTCAGTTTTGTGGCTATGTATGATTCAGTGAAGTCGGACACTGAGTGGAGAAAATATCTGCTGTCGTTGGTGAAAGAGAATGAGATTGAACTCTGGTAGAACCGTGAACGGACAAGTCAATTGAATCCATTTGTGATTGTTAGAAACCCATGAACGAAAAAGTCATTGGAATCCATTTGTGATTGTTAGAACCCAATGAATGAACAAGGCAATGGAATCTATAATACCATTTTGTGATTGTTACCTATTGAACCTTAGGATACTAGCCTCAACAAGTTCGATATTGTAGTTCACTTGGATTCCATATACAAACATAAAACGTATTTATGTTTAAGTTAGGGAATCCCAAGTTTCTAAAAGGTTATCCTTGCTATTTACTGGTGCCATAGCATACTTGGAATATTCACGAAATATCCAGATGTGATGATGATACATGTACAGTGGTCAGTGTATTGAGAGACATGCTGACTGTGGAGTATGCAATGTGACATGTACATTATAATATCATGGCAGCTTGGGTTGTATACTCCCCAGGGAGTTAAGAAGGAATTGAGTGCACACAGATCCATTTACCGGGATAATAATGTACAGCTCTTAGAGCACGCTGTAGCGTGGATTTGGCGGTATAGAAAACTGCACATTATTATTATTATTATTATTATTGTTGTTGTTATTATACCCGGGGTGCCTGTTCACTATACCGGAGTATGCTTGCTGGCATTGTATTATGGTGGATATGCTGTTATATGGAATTACTAACTTATCTTCATTAGCATGCTTATACAGATGATGCTTGGAACTTCATGTTTCGATTTAAGTCATTATCATAATACATCACTGGTTTGTACGAACATCTATGTTTGTTACATGATTAAACTTTTGTTACATGATTACATTTGTTTTAAATGTAACATTGAGGGATGTCCATGTCATTGAAACAAATAGGAAGTTTGTGTGGCTTGTGAAATGATATCCTACCATATTATAGCGCAAACTGAAATGATATGTATGGACGAAGATTTTGATAAAAACATGACATGGCGATGCAATACATTTTAAATGTTATTATTTAAATTGTTATTATTGTCTTTATTTGCTATGTTGCGAATCAGTCTCATTACAATAAGATCCGAAACTAACCCTCAAACAGATATATATGAGCTTGGTTGCGAATACATATCACATAAATATTAGAAGTCTCTTCAAGAAGTTACGAAGCGTCGTAAAATGAATACATATGGTAGTTATCAAATCTAATTAATTTTGATACTTTAGAGAACTGTGGTCATAGTACCAGACGACTGAGCTTCAATATTATAGGATTAGAATAGACAATAATCCACTGTGTGTATCATGTTAGCCTAGAAACCATGCTCACTAGCTCGTGCAGCGTCGAATGCAATACCCAGTATCTTGTTTAGTGTCACTGATGCTACATGTCATGTAGTTACAATAGCAAGCATACGTGTGTCAAATTCTATTTTTGGACATATCCGGTTTAGCGATCCTGGTGATAAGCCATGTAGGTGACATGTGTGTGGCTGTTGTTTTGGAAACGTACTTTTCCCTATCTATCACGCGTGGACCATACTGAACAACATGAGTCATATCTGAATCAAACCGAAACACACTATAAGATTTTGTTTCGAGCTTTAGTAAACCAAAGGCCTAACTAGTACTGTTTGACTATCACCGAAACTTGGACAATTCTGTTAAATTTAAAAAATAGACCTGACCAACTTATACTCCCAATTATATTGTATCGATACGCCGGATATCCGGCTCAATGTTGCCTTTCCAACGCAACTATGCTTGGGCGTGCTGTCTGCAGTTGCATCACCGCAGTGCAATTAACGTAAGTTTGTTTGTCAGTACCAGCCGGAGTCGGCATGTTTTAGATCGTTACCGGTGTTAATGGTTGCCTGACTGCCATAAACTGACAATCCTGGATTCTATGAGAAATACTTTTGAAAGCGGCTCTAAACTCCACCCAGTTAAAATAAACAAATAAAGCTGTATTTATATTAGAGCTTTGTGTATGTGTGCGCATGTGTGTGGGCGCGCGTGTGTGTGGGCGCGCGTGCTGAAATAGGTGTGTCCACGGGAGAAGCTAGCTTTTTTAACAGTGAAATAACATCATCTAAACTTTGTGATTCATGGAACATCTCACTATACTAGTTTGGAGTTGCCACATGCCTCTACGCTCTCTCAGTGCGACAGAATAGCTACATCCCAAGTACTACAGATAGCATACACGTGCCTGAAATGAAGTCTGTTTATGTAATACTCTTTTATAAACCATCATTACAATTTATTGGTTTCTAATTATGGGTGTGACATTAGCTATTAAACTGTAGCGTAATTATTTCGTAAGGGGATTTCTGTTACCAAGCATGTGCACCAGCGGAATAATTTGTTTTCTCAAAGAGATCCCCACTTACTGTAGAGCACGCCTGGATCATCCTAGGAGAAGTGATACTAACTAAACAGCTTTGAAGACGTAAAAACATTCACGTAGATTAGTATGCAATTAGTTGGCCCATGGTAGCCAGACATCTAAACCAAGGGCGTGTTGTTGTTATGACATCATACTCGTCCACAGATTACGAGAAATAATGCGTCTGTAATGGGCTCAAAATAGACTTAAATGTACATCGTACCATGGTATCGTTTCTCGGAGCTCGCATATCCACTATGAGATCATAGAGTTCCTGTACGTGCCAGAGGACCATTATAAGAGACAACTACGAGAGTGCTTGTGTCGTTATGGTCTCGTAGTAGATACGATAGCTTCTAGAAACAATATCCAGGCGTAGGTTTATACGTATTACGCAACTATGCAGCTCTGAGCACCAGATTCATTAGTATGATTAGCGGAGTTACGGTGTTTTTACTCTATAGTCTTGTAGGTAATGCAACAAAACCCCTGTTTGGTAACGTTACTCAAATACAAGAACTTTACTTTAACTAAACCTGAATGTATCTCCGATGATCGTGATACTATACGTGTTTGACATGCATACGTGTTTATATACCGCCATCCTCCCACACCAAGGATACTTTATTACGCTCAGGACTCTCTGCATAGTACCACACTGAAATGTGAACGTAATTAAAGGTACCCCTGTGGTGCGAGGATGACTCACGGGGTGAACATGACAGTGCGTTCCGGAAGTTGCTGCGTTTGAAGCGAGGGAGATGGAAGTATGTGAACAGTAACTTAGTAAGTAGTTTTGTAGAATATAAACTGATCTTCAAGCTCTATTGCAGTGGTAGGATTAGACTTGTTAGAGGGTAGCTAAATGCATGACCTTGTGTGTCGTAACTGTAAAAAACGCAGTCACGTGAGATTATTCCAGCGGATAGGCCTAGATATGCAATCGTAGTGTTCTGCTGCCGTATTTCATGCACACCGCGGGTCTTACGCTTTTTGTTTACTATGTGGGAGATGAGTTAGCTTAATGCCAACGTTGTTTAGTTCAGTTCGACGTTTATTTCTACTGTGCAGCGCTAACATCGTTCCGAAAATGGATAACGAGCAGCATGTCACAAAATATAGTTAATAATAGTAAATGCATTCTGCCAGATGTATAGTATTCCGTGTGTACCACACGATGTTCTAGTGGTAGTGGTTGATATTAGAGATTTGTAAAGTAATAACTAATAACAGAAAAATCACATTTAAACAGTATCGTGTTGTTCTTTGTTCTTTATTGTACTGATAACACAATACAGTATATAGTATTTATACAGCATATTATATCACATGTATAGTAAAAACTACTAAAAAGCATATTTTCATATTTTATATATTTTTAATCTCGCGATTTTTAATATATAAATAAATAAATAAATTATTAAAATATTGAAAACCAGTGTGACATGTGGAACACATAGCTTAGTGTTGAGAAATCAAGTGTACAGTAAGATACGATATATGTTAACAAATTGTGAGTGTATGCTTTAATGGTAAATAGAGAAATGTAAGAATAAATTTAAGCGATTGTAGTCATATATTTAAAGAATGACACACACACACACACACACACACACACACACACACACACACACACACACACACAGAAGTTCAAAATTACGTTCGAAATACAGATAGTATCATAACTTGATTTGAAATTGAAACAGAATACTCCGAAGTCAAACGTTCTACCATTGCGCTACAGCCCGCCCATAATCAGCAGTGTTAGCAGAACAACGTGTTTCATGATGCATGATACGTGTAATTATCAATGGAAAATTACATAAGCCACTCGTGGATTTATGAACGTTATATGTACACAATGGCATATAATAAACAACAACAATGGTACGGTAATAGACAACAGTTGCATATCATGCATAATGATCGCCAACTATAGTTATACAGACAAATTGAACAAATCGGGTAAGAATCCCGACTCGATGGATTCCAAAATTGAATTGTCGAACATTCTGAATGGACGCTGGTTTTGTCCCGGTAACCTACATCCGGGTAACAGTGGCCGAGTCTGACCTCTTTCTTCTGACGATGACCTCTGTGGTCCCGTATCCCAGCATGCCTACACACAGGACGCCTATGCAGACGTACAGTTTGATGTTGGTGCAGAAGTAGTCGTTGTAGGCGTAGGTGACGATGAACCCCAGTGACTCCCACAGTCGGTAGTTGGCAAACGCCGACTCTGTGTTGTCCGTGAACAGATATCCGTAAAACGCTGCAAGACAGGAAGTGAGGCATTTAAAGATATCAATTGACGTATGGTAGAGTAACGTGAGCAGTAAATGCAATGTTTCATTACTCAAAGGTAAAAGTGATTGTTGCATTTGCATTGTATTGTAATAGTCTATGGTGAAGTGAGTAAAAGTATCGCACGCACGCACGCGCACAAACACACACACACACACACACACACACACAAACAAACACACACAAACACAAACACACACAAACACACACAAACAGACACACATCCAAGGAGAGACATTGCATTTGGACTCTTATGATACTACTGCTTCTGCTGGTGCTACTGTTACCACTTCCATTTCTAATATTGCTACTAGTTCGACCACAATGACGACGACGACTACTACTACTACTACACATACCATTAATCTGCGTCTGTATGACTGCGTCCCCCATCCCCCAGAAGGCGGCGATGACGTAGTAGATGGCTATGTTGGTGGGGTCCGGCGTCCAGAAGAGGAGAGCTATTTGACAGCCGAGGTGCACCACGAACGCTGAGATGTAAACATAACATTTTACATGAAACTTTTATAATGCTAATCACGGTTCAAATGAGTCTTTTATAGCATTAATAACATTGCTAGTATTTAGGTGCATTTTTAGATTTCCAACTGGACCAATGGTTTCGTAAATGTCACCGGGACGATTGTCTTCACAGACAAGTTGGCCATAACTTCTCGCAGGAAAAGGGTATATAGTTTACTCGTGAAGACTTTTATGTTCAAGTTCATACCCTCAGGATTGTTTCCTATACTAGTACTCAAGTTGCCCACGGATTTCTTACCCAGGATAAAGAATGGAATATGGCCCACATTCTGCACCAGACGGCCAAACAGCAGAGAGCAGATGGCGTCCACCACGCCGTAGCAGATCATCACGTAGCCCACGTTCCAGATGCCCAGAGAACACGTGATGTACGACTGTGGGAACACGAAGGATGCAGAATACAAATGGTAATGAAATACTCAACAGGGTCCTCGCTATGACTACATAGAAATGGTGAACATATTGCTCATTAGTTAGTTGACGGAGAGAAGGAGAGCGAGAGAGAGAGAGAGAGAGAGAGAGAGAGAGAGACAGAGGGGGAGGGAGGGAGAGACAGGGAGAGACAGGGAGAGACGCGCATAGATCTTGAACAATCTTGTTGTTCCACAGACAAAGACCAATACATCGCGGACTAACCCGAGTGAAGTCTCCTCCTATAAAAGCCTGTTCCACGCCGCTGTAAATCGTCAATGGAATCAGGAGTTTCTGGTATTTCGAGTTCCAGAGGTGCTTCAATGTGGCGACCAGCAGTCGTGGAGAGATCTTCTTGCCCTCTTTGCCTTCGTCTTTGTCCAGCTTGATCTTGTCCAGTAGGAAGACGATCAACAAGGCAGCAATGACGGCGAAGGCTGTGTATATTCCACACACAACATAGATCTACAGGGTGGAGAAGAATACGGAATTATTCCAGTTGCTATAGGCCTACTGCATTCATTGTTCCAAGTATCAATGAAGCCCCCCTAAAATCCATTTTAATGTTGTCTTAGATATTTCATAATCATAGACCACCCATGCTTTATATTGATTATATATATAGTATATACATTCACTTAGTTGTAGTTAAAATAATACATTACATGGTATAGACGGGAGAAAAGCTAAATCAGTTCACGGTATAAAATAGATCATGTTTCTTCCAAGCCTTGACCGTCAAAGCAATGCACATTACCTGGGCTGTGTTTCACGAAACCGCCGTACTGTAGTCAGCGTCTAATTCAAGGTATACGTCATTTCCTGCTATAGTAAAAGTATGCCAAGAATACCGTACGACCGTTTCGTGAAGGCAGGCCTGGTCAGTGTTACCTTCTCGTCTACAGGTCTCTCCAGGGACTTGGTGACGTTGCCATTGGTAGCTTTGACCACGCAGAAGTTGGCGCCACACTTGTCCAGATCAACAGAATCCAGGGTCTTGTTCTTGACGCTGAATACCGTGGATGAGATGAGGTTGCCCCAAATCTGACCTGAGAAAAACAATGCATAGGTAGACGATTGATCACTGTTGGTGATCTGTTATCAATACTAAATCAGAGCATCTTTCTCAGGCCAGAGTGTACATCTACAGACATCGTGTGGTCATTCCCGAAACTCCGGTCACTGTTACTAATTAACATCCGTCAAATATTTGACAGATGTTAAAGTAGTAATAATGGCTGGGGTTGCGAGGTCGAGGATGTCTTGTGCACAGAGGAGAGTGCACACCACAGTCAGTGAGTTCTAGGTGTACCATGACATTTATCTTGTATCTCGGTGTCCTATATACAATGTACTGTGATAGACGTCGCAGTCACTACTCACTTGTCTGGAAGATCATGAAGAAGATTCCAAAGAAGGCGTTGATGACGGCGTCCTCAGTCTTGCCCGTCAGTTTGGCGTACCACACCCCCGTCTGCGTCAGGTACGTGCACTTGGCCGACCACAGTGGCGCCGCGCCCAGACCCAGGATGACGGCAGCCGGACCCATCAACCCCCACTTCGGGTAGAAGTTGGCCGCCATGTACAGGATGTAGCCTATCATGGACAACGGAATTGTCCACTTGCAGCCTAGATGGGCGATCATGAATGGCGGCACGAAAAGGCAGGAGAGTACCAGAGCGCCGTACACAATGGACAGACTTCCTGACCCAACTCCGTCACTCATGTTGAGACTGCTCTGGAGGTTAGCCAAAGACTGGAAGGCGGTGAACAGGAACAGGAAGCCAATGGAAACTATGAAGAGGTTTTTGATGATCTGGTTCTTGGTGAACCTGTTGGTGAGGTCTGGAGGAGGGTCTGTTGGGTGCGACACGGAGTCGCCGTAACCGTTGTAGCCCATCTGGAGCTCTTTGGATTTCTCCTGCGTCATCTACCAACAGAAACAATTATGACACTCCATGAAGCACACTACTAATTAGTACAGCTACCCCCAAACAACCCCTACGTTCATTTCCGGTAATGCGTTGTATTTCCGGCATTGAACATTAGGTCATGGGCTACCACTGGTAGTAAAGCATATCATTGATGACGATTCCTTTTTCATGTTACTTGGTAGAATGTGGTTCAAGTTGATATTTTATTGATATTGAAAAGAACAAGTAGAATTCTTGATTTTGATATTGTGACACAAGCATTGTGCTTGGAATTGATAATGGAACTAGTATGCTTAGAGTTAATGTTATAACATAGTTTGATTTGGATTGTTATGTAAGTTATGTAGTTATGTTTGGGGTTGATATTGAAATATTAAGTAGTAGGCCTATTTGATTGTAATACAAGTGTGTTTGGTGTTGACATTGTACTACAAATAGTATGCTTAGAGAGTGTAACTAATGTGCTTTGCACGTTTGCTTTATAAATAACACCCATAACATACACAGTAAATAATTCAGACACGGTTGACTTACGTGCAAGTATGCTCATACATCAGCCTAGTCTTTTGCAGGCATAACTTTCACTCCTACATATGACATCATGTGACATGATGGGGGTAGTATTAATAGTACTAGAGTATTATGACCCAGAGTACTGAAAGCATTAGAATAACTTATAGCCCAATCCATTTCTATTGTGAATAAAATATATTTAAACTAAACTAAATTGAAACCATTGACTGAAGTTCATTACTCAGATCTTGCGAACATCCCCGCTTTGATATGGCTCTGTGTATTCTGGACTCGCCACAGTCCACCGTAGGGTCAGTTCATCAATGGACGCGGACAATGCAGTTTTCCGCGCGTGATGTCTTTATTAGGGCATGCGGGTACATTCACCACACACCCTGGAGGCTATAGCCAATGGGGATTCCTCACATGTATTTATTCAGCGACTACGTGGAGTTTGCCCAATACATCCTTGTTCAGCAGTTTGTTTGTAGTATACATACATCAGATAAAAAGCACGGACAGTGCAAGTAGAGTGTGAGATGCCTAGGGATAAATTGAGGTTAAGCTTACAGTGTTCAGAAAGCTTGGAATTAACATGACTTGGATTTAGATGTACTAAGTTAGTAAACAGGATGTTTCTTTGAGAGTAGAAATATACACCTAGTGTGGTAGCTTCTTTGAGTGCAGATATATACACGTACGCCTGGTTTACTTGGTGTTCCAGAGATGTCTAGTAGTAACAGCGATGTCCAGTAGTAACAGAGATGTCCAGTAGTAACAGAGATGTCTAGTAGTAACAGCGATGTCCAGTAGTAACAGAGAATGTCCAGTAGTAACAGAGATGTCCAGTAGTAACAGAGATGTCCAGTAGTAACAAAGATGTCCAGTAGTAACAGAGATGTCCAGTAGTAACAAAGATGTCCAGTAGTAACAGAGATGTCCAGTAGTAACAGAGATGTCCAGTAGTAACATACAATGTCCAGTAGTAACAGAGATGTCCAGTAGTAACAGAGATGTCCAGCAGTAACATACAATGCTCTTCAAGAAGACATGGACAACACTACATCTAGAAGTGTGTCTAGCTAAGGAACTATTGGACATGTCGTGGACAGAGAAAGGTCTAAATGTTCACCATCAGAGTGGCTCGGCCTCGAGATTAATTGTCATAGTAAATCACGCCAGCTACTTGGAACATAAGATCCGAGCCTTTGCGAGTCAGAAACAGAAACTATTCACTTCGAATACATTGCAAAACATATCTAAAACTGCCAAGTTATGCTACTTTCTATTTTCTATGCACAGGGGAAAACATAATTCAATTTATCAAATGGCGTCATGCTTGTCTGCATGTTTGATAGGTATAATGTATACAGTGTCGTACTGAGCCAACTAGACTTACTTCCATTGTCATTGAAGTCCATGCAGGGTAAACAATATTCGCGAGTTCCCGTTCAAAAAGTTCGCATGATTGTTATCCTTTCTCTAAACCCTTGCTATTCTAGTCTGTTTACCTCTAGCTGGCCTGCAAGTCAAACTAAATCAAACATTTACTTTTGAAGTTAGGATGTAAACGTGTTTGAAGCTATACATGCATTCATTACTTTCATATGAATCTTGAACTAAGAAAAGACTGCAGAATCGTTTCAGTCGTCCTCTTGTCCGGCATAGAAAGTCGAGACAGCTGGGATAGTGTTATCTTTCTTAGTTGTTCAAATTAAATCAGAATAGGTCAAATAACGAGCACAATATGTCAGCGCAATACCTTACTACGCTATAGCCAAATGATCTCTTCATTTCTTACTATATAACCTATACACGTTAGCTGCGAACTTCCGAGAATGAATGCTATGACACTGACAGATTGTTGTCGTTGTTCCCGGGCGTGTTATACATAAAACTGTCGTCAGTATACCTTCTCCATGTCATGCGTGTGCAGCCATTCAACCAGACCGGCAGTTACACTTTGTAAAATATATGCGGTATACGTCAAGATTTCTATAACTACTTTGGGGAGTGAACAGGCGTCCCTTTGTACGATTGCATCCTGCACTCTCGTACTACGAAGTGATAGCGCTATTATACATGGCGATCTCCTCTACAAGGTGACATATCAACACTCTGGAGAATGGTATGCCATGAGCAGGTCCACGTACATAGAAAATGGTATGCCAGGGGCAGGTTTACTACATAGAAAATGGTATGC
>JAUTBZ010139041.1:0-13046 GCA_032361785.1 Lepetodrilus galriftensis | reverse complement strand
CTTTGCAGAAATCCCTGTGTGATCCTTTGTCCACTAACACTGTGATTCTCTCCCACTAACGCTGTGATTCTATCCCACTAACGCTGTGATTCTTGCCCTACACTCACTTCACAGCTGGAACAAGTGTCTCAGGTTTACAAAGATTACAAAATTGTCTTGTCCGAGAAAGAGGACATGGAAGCTGAAATCGAGAGTTTAAGGATTCGGCTCAGGAGTCTCGGTGTGAAGGAGGCAGAGAATTCTGCCTTGGAGGGACAGCTTGAAGGGTCGGCTAGAATCCTCAGTGATAGGGTAATAGTTGGCGTAGATAGTTCAGAATTGTTTCCATTCTATTCACTGTTGGAGAAGGTCTATACTAGATTATTTCTGTTGCCGGACGATCTTATTGATGTCACGCTTCTTGATGTTAAGGTTCTCCTTGAACTGTAGGGAGGGACTTCATCACCTTGCTTTCTGATCCTGTGTATTTGTTTGTCACAGCTTTCTGTTTCTTCTCCTACACCTGGTTTATCTGTGTCACAGTCAATTTTTGTGGAATATTGTTAATATGTTATTGTTTCGAAAATAATAATTTTCAAGAACAATTTTCATTGCGTTTTTTAGGTTTTTGTCTTTATATTCAATTGGTTTGTAGAGTTGGTATTGTCACAAATGGGTGAAAGATTCCTGCAGTGACGTTAAACTCCATAATCACTATCTCTACAGTTGGTACAATTTGAGCATGAAAAGTGTCTTCAGTTTTAGATGTCTTTTTGTACTTTGTCTGTTGTGATCCGTAGTTGTCAATAGATTTTCATGTCATTGTATTCAGTGTTGTTTGAATTACCTACAACACAATCACCTAAATTAATCCTGCATGTTTCATTTCCCACTCATCATTACCATCAACAAATACTAAAAATTAAAGATAATTTCTACCCAAGTATCTGCTCTTGCTTATCATTCATCGACATCTATGCCCTTAAGCTTATTCCTAGCTAGGAACATAACATAGCTCTCTGCGCTACCTAACTCGCTATTTCCAATATGGCCGCCAGATGGAGAGAGTTGAGCAGCTGAAACAGGAGTTGGTCCGACTCCAGGACAAGATGGCCGACGTTGAGATGGAGAACAACCAGCTGAAGACCATGCAGAGTGATTACCTTGCCATCAAGTCTCGGGCAAGTGTCTGGGGAGAGGAAGAGAGAGCTCAAGACATATTTCTATTGAACTCTTGCTTCTGATTGTAACAAACTAACACTGGATCATTTCAGTATCTGTAGTTGATCTTTTAACATCTGTCTGCATTTCTGATTTCCTACAACATGAACTGGCATAGCAAATTCCTCTGGTCTGTGTTTCATAAAAAGGGTCATACATATATTCTGGGCATTAATAAAGGTTGATTTCATTTTTTGCTGTAGTAAAAGCATTGAATATCTCTTGATTTACACCTAGGCTACACTATGAGCCTTCGTCGTTAATTGGTGAAAAATTCCCACAGCGACGTTTAATCACTCACTCATTCAGTTTGACCCATTGGTGAAATGCAGACTTGCTGTTCTGTTATCTCAGCGTATCTTCTTGCCTTGGTGTTCATTGCGATGTCTCTTAGTGTTACTGATAGTAAGAACAGCCATGTTCATTGATTGCAGTACGAGGACATGGAGAGACTAAAGAACAAGGCCATCATGTCGGTGTCGCCACTCAAAGCCCAGGTCGCCAGGTTGTGCAGAAAGTGCAGAGATAAGGTACTGTGATGGATCAGGTCACGAGGATTTGAGGATGACACCCTTTGTAGAAGAACTATAATAGCCTAGGTGCTCCTATCTGAAATGGTTTAAATCTAGAGTGGCCTTGACTCCAACCTTAGCCATAGGGGCTGCTCCTTTCTAGCTGTTCTGTCCGTACTTTGTGTGAGACGAATGCGCAGTTACAAAGGATCACCACCGCACAGTGTAACTGCGCAAGCATCGGACAGAAAGTACAGAAAGGAGCAGCCTCATATACTACACCATTGGCATTGTTAAGCTTGGAGTTATGGCTACTTTTCAGTTGTGCAGTTTTATACTGGAGAGAACAGTACATTCAGTTTAATTTGTAGGTCAAATCAGGATATTGATTATTTGTCTTCTTCACAGCTCATAATATCATGGTGTTTCCTGTAGGTGTTTCTACAGCCTTTTACCTCAATGTTAAAACTGCATTTAAATAATGGCTTGTTTTATGGCTTCATGGAGGCAAAGTGGGTTCTTGTCAGCAAATTCCATAATGTGTGAAGAATTTTTCTTAAAGGTTTTTACTAATGAGTCATCAACCCATGGGACAGCAACATGAACTGTTGAAGGATAACATCATATTTAAAAAATAAAAATAAATAAATAAAAAATAAATGATTATCCTGTATTTTCTTGTAGGATGCCTTGATCCTGCGTCTGTGTGAGGTATTGAAGAACTCTGAGTGCTCAGGGAGTCTGGCTTCTTTACTGGAGGAGTTGGATCAGATCGAGATGGAAATGGATAATGAGGAGTACAACAGGTCGATGTCCCCCTTCTCGCAGTCCAACAGGGTATGTTGATAGGGTAGATCACAATCTACATCCAGTATGACTACACTGATCATTACACTGTCTAATTTATACCAATTTGACCTTGCAAGTGTGTATTCTAGGCCTGAGATGCGCTTGTTGGCCTAAAAAAAATGATTTCTTTTTGAAATCGAAATGTTTAAATTACAGGATGGAAGCCCAAGATCGCCAAAAATAGATGTCAACAGTTTTATCAGGAACAGACGTCCTTCAAGCCGAAGATCCTCCTCGTCATCAATATCCGGGGAACTCTTCAGCGACTCGGAGACAGGAAACCACACCGACACGAGGCCAAAGTCAGCTGACCAAATCCTGGGTCGAAGGTCACCATTCCAGGGGAGTTCTAGACACAAGGTCAAGGCCAACAACTTGAGTCCACGGGGAACTGATGCGATTGCCAGCATGAGGGAGAAGTACGGGAACTTGCCGGATGCCAGACATTTTGTGGCGGTCACTGATTACATTCCTGAAGTTCTGACCACCAGCGGGAGAGCAAGCTTGGAGTTGAGGTTGCAGGAAGGTGACAAAGTTAATGTCACAGGTATGTATCTGAAAGAACGACTTGTTTAGTGTTTTTATGTTATTTAATATACACTCATAATAAATCAATTACGAGCCAGGAGTTGTCCTGGATATTTCAATTTAGCATTACATAATTTTTAGCACTGACAAATTTCCAAATGTCTACAGACTTCTAGTACTGAAGAATGGCACCAGATCCCTCGAGTTACTAAATTTGGTAAAAACACACACAAAATATCTCCTGGACAATAATTTATTTTGATGAGTATACTTCAGCAGAAATCTAGTCTGGGCCCCAAGATTGCAAAATGTTTTTGAGACAGTCATCGGAGTAATTTGAAAATGCAATATATTTATTTATTTATCATTTATATTACTTTTTTTAATGCATTTTCTTTTTATAGGGCCAATAAATGAGAATGGATACTACGAAGCCGAGTGTAATGGCAGAGTGGGAATGGTTCCTGCGACATGTCTGCAGCCTGCTAGTCTGGGTTTGAATCGTCTTCATGGCACACCAAAGGAGCGAAGATTGAAACAACTCAAGGTAATATTAATATCTTAACAAGCTTCGAAATACATATGCAGTCATTATTATCATTATTGTTATTGTTATTGTTATTGTTATTATTATTGTTATTTTTATTTTTATTTGTATTTTTATTATTATTATTATTATTTTATTATTATTATTATTATTATTATTATTGTTATTGTCATTATTATTATTATTGTTATTGGCATTATTATTATTATTAATATTGTTATTATTATTGTTATTATTATTATTACAGAGCCCGCCATGCTACCTAGACAGCAGTCCTGAGAAAGTCACAGAGATGTATCACAACCTCCAATCTCCCTCCATCTCACCCAATCTCCAGAGCCCCTCCACCTCACCCAGACATGGTGAGTTCACTGGAGACAATCCACAGACCTGTGTATCTTGTCATGAAACTCTCTTATCCACTAAGGCTGTGCTCCTTTCTAGATGTTCTGTCTGTACTTTCTGTCCGAGACATGTGCGATTACAAAGGAGCAACGCCGCACAGTGTTCTCGGTGTCCAGGACATGTACCAGCCAAATAGGTGGTGCAGACGGCACAGCACACAATATATCGTGTACTCTGTACTGTGCTGTGCTTGCTCACTCCATTCTAAAGAACAGCACATGTGACAGAACATTAGAAAGGAACACACCCTAAGTCTAAGAGACCATAACTTTCTTTGCCAAAAGCTAATACACTGCAAAGAGCTCTATGGTATCCAAGTGAATAAGAGAGCTTTGTGGAAGGATACCCAATGCTTCAAAATATTCCACTAAACATGGAAGAGAACATTGAGATTATTAACCCTCTCCCTGCTGGTTTAGGCATGGACACTGCTCTTTAGGGCATCTCCGGTTGCCTTCAGCTTGCAGAGGATTAAACTTTCTGATGATTGATTGTATATCTATTGTAATTTTCCAGTGGGAATCTCCAGAAATCTTCATTCCAGTCATCACTCTACACCAAAACATCTGGCATCTAGTTCCACCCCCCAGACTGGCTTAAACAAACCAGCTTTCAAGAGTTCTCCTAGAACAGGTAGGATGTTTCAAAGATTTTATTACAATTTTCTACATCTACAGCTGCAGGACATGTGACATTGACCAGTATGATAGCTGATTTATGACAATTTTATTCAAATTTCTGAAGAAAAGCTGTTCATATTTGAAGAAATTCAGTTCTTTCAGTATTAACAAATTAATAATAGAATCTTTCAAGCCACTCTAAACTCCAATTTAGGCAATATAAAAAATATATAATATAAATATTTACTATTTTTTTAAATTTTAATATTATTATATCTTTTAAATTTAGATTTATAGCCGTGTTCTAGATTCTTTATAAATAAATTAATAAATTAACAACTGTGAGTTTTTTGTCATGTACAGGACCACCAGATTCTCCGCGGAGATTCCACGTGGAACGACTTGTGGGCGAATCCGGAATCATGTTGTCATGGTTACCACCAGAACTGGACGAGCTGGGTAACAGCAACAATTCCCACGTGGTTGGATACAGGGTGAGAGTCTCTTGCATTATCTCCCTTTAATATATTGTGGCTGCTATCGGATCCAGCAGAAATATCGAGTAGAATGTGGGAAAACTGTAATGCTACTATTAATTTTTGAGAATGATTCCATACTCAACTCAAAAGTGAGTTCATAAATCCCCATATGAAATGTGAACTTGAGCATGAAATCATACTCAAAAGGTTTCCTATGCTTGGCAGGGGCGGATCCAAGTGGGGGCTCACCCGGCTTGTGCCCCCCCTAGAATTGGACAATTTTGTTTAATAAACATATATTTTGTATTATGGTTGGGTTATGAGCTTCCTCTAAAATACACTTTGAGCCTACCCTAACCTGAAAGTCTTGATCCACCCTGAATTTGCTATCTGCAGGCACAGATATGTAATATGTAGATACGCCCTGAGAGAAAGATTGAACTGAACGGGAAAGTTAGGCAATTTTCGCATGTAAAAACAACAGGAAAGATTTTCATCATTTGATGAAATATTCATCCAGCGAAATTTCTTTAGTGATTTTCTATTTTTCATTATTAATTATTGCTTAATTTCTTCTTTTTTCTCTAGATCTACGTGAACGGTCGGGTCAACCAGCAGCCCTCGAGTCCACATCTGGCCAAATGTGTGGTGGAGTATATTGAGCAGAACCACAGACATCAGTTTTCCATCTTGACCGTGTCAGACAACGGACTTACCTCCCCTTTGGTGGACACGCTGTACCGGCCTACAGAGCTACCGCACTGGGATGTCCACAGTGACAGTCACTCCAGCCCTGATCTGTCGTCCATCCTGTCTAGCAGGAACTATGACCAAGAGCAGAGACGACTGGTCAGTGCTTAAAGACAAAATATTAATTTGGTGTATTTATGTTTTCTAAAAAAATATTTATTTGGTTTATTTATGTTTTCTATTTTTTAAAATTAATTTTGTGGATTTATGTTTTCTAAAATTATTTAATTGTGGATTGTTTGTGCATACCAAATTTAAATATATCTGGATAGGACAAATTAAACCGAGAGAAAAAAAATGCAAAAATTAGCATAGCTTCTTTTATTAACATCATACACGTGGGGAATTTATTGTGGCATCTTTGACTTTGTCAAAAGAACAACACATTAATTGTAAAAGAAAGTAACAATTTTGTAATAAGCATCTTTTCAATTAAATGTACCTACATTTAGCAGTTATCTAATTTCCATTTAATTTGATGTCACCAGTTTCTAAGACATTACATAATTCAAGTACAGTGCTTCCTCGATATAAAGCTGAAGTTGGGGTCCAGGACATGCCACCCACGTTATAATACCTGCGTTATATGAACAAATATAATTGGAGAAATATTTTAATTTTTTAATTAAAAAAAAAAATGGGGTCCACGTTGGACCCCGCGTTTTATCCGAATCCGCAGTGCATCGGAGGAGCACTGTACTGTAATTTCATAGTTATGTCTGTTTTCTCCAGTAATTTGATATTTGCACATGACAATGTACCTCAGTTAGAAATTTAACTAATTGCTGTATACTTTTTTCTCCACCAGTTTCTGGGCCTGTATGACTACGAGCCGAGCCACCACTCCCCACACGTGTACACCGGCTACGAGCTGGCGTTCCTGGCCGGCGATGTCATCTCCGTGTTCGGTGACCTCCGACCTGATGGATTCTACCATGGCGAGGTACGTGCCAGCCAATAGGCACTGCAAGTGGGTCGAATTCTATTTATAGACATACCCAGTTTACTGATTTTGGTGATAAGCGTGTAGGTAAAATGTACATGATTATTGTCTTTTTTACATACCTTACGTCACCTCACAATTTATTATCCGTGAACCATGCTGAACAACATAATTCATCTCTGAATCAAACAGAAATTAAAGGATACGATCCTTTGTAACTTCGTATTAAGATTTTCTTTGGATTTGTAGTCACTATAAGGCATATACTTCTGTTAGCTTATTACCGGAATTGCTAGTTTTAAATGATACTCTTCGAAATTCGATGACCCACTTGCAGCCGCAATCGCTCAGTGTCTTCATATTCAAAATAATATTCTATTAAACGAAAACCTTCCTATAAGATCGCCATGTTTTTTACAAATTTGTATTTGTAAGTCATATGCCGAGGTTCTCTGTCTTAAGTGAATAAAGGTTCTTTTCTGTTATGTTCTGTTCTCATGATATGAATGGCCAATCTTATGCTCCATATTCACTAACTCATTATGCTATGGCAGATATAATATTTGCTATTTTGATAATTTGCTAATGTTTGTATTCAGAAGTGGCATAGATTCCATCGTCATAATTGTCAAATTATTTTAGAAATATATAAATTACTTTTACTGAACTGTTTTCTTTAGTCTTATGTGAGGAATCTTTTAGTTATGTAAATTCATTGTTATTGTGCACATTATGTATAGTTTTATTGTTGCATACCGGTATGTAATTTAACATTGGGTACATTCTTCGATGCTGAAAATTTGCATGTCAATGTTTCATGAAGTTATTACCCAGTAGTAATAATGGTGGAACTATTTTGAGAATTGATTTGGTATAAGTACTCCAGTGATGTTTCTATTGTTTCAGATTGAAGGCAAAAGAGGTTTAGTTCCCTCCAGTTTTATTGAAGAAGTCCCCATGACTACACCAAAGCAAAAACATGTACGTTTTTAATTTGTCTTTTATTATTATTTTTAGAACAATATGAATTGTAATTGTCTGGGTAGGAGTTATCGGTACAAGATCTTGCCTGAGTACGTATGCTATGATGTCATATGACGTTTAATGAGCACAATTCTGAGTTGAGTATGAAATCGTACTCAGAAAGGTTTCGTTAATCTCGGGGCCCAGGAATATGCATTGCACCAAACTATTGTAGAATGCAGTGGTCTAAAGGTAGTGAGTCTACCTCGTAAAGACATAATCCAGAGGTCCTTGATTTGAGCCTAACTCATTCAATTGTGTAACACCCTTGGAATAATGAATGTTTCAGTCCACCCATATGTGAATGGGTACCTGGTAGGAAAAGATAGAATAATGAATGTGAAAGGCAGCTTGAGTTACGGTAGACTGCCCAGAGAAGTGAGAAAAATGAAATGAGTACACAATTGTCAATGATCCATTGACAGGAGTAATAATGTAGCATTATGAGCAAGTTTTCGAGCATGAATTTGGTGCAATATTATTATTATTATTATCATTATTATTATTATTATTATCATCATTTTTATTATTATTATTATTATTGTTATTATTATTATTAATTTTATTATGATTATGATTATTATTATGATTATTATTATTATTATTATTATTATTATTATTATCATTTTTATTATTATTATTATTATTATTATCATTTTTATTATTATTCTTTTTATTATCATTTGCATTATTATTATTATTATTATTATTATTATTATTATTATTATTATTATTACTGTGTCCTCTATTTCCAGGTGACGGCAGACTCTCCCACTCCTACAAGTCTGCACTCGTCAAAGAGACGAGGACCCGCGTCACATCGACTCTCTCCGCGTTCATAACACCCGTATTCTGCCGCATTCATAAGACTCGTATTTCCCTCCACAATAGTCCATATCCTGTCTGGTTGACAAACACCAAGTTATTTTCAAAATATAAAATAATACCAAATACAATTTGGTAATAATATGTTGTAGTAATTCACTTTTGACTATACTGAAATTGCCATCATGACTATTCGACTGCTTCTTCAATATCAAGATCTTCCAATTTTGCATGACTTATTCTGTTGCAATTTTTGCCACAAAACATTTTCAGACTTTTGGCGTTCTGGGAATGCCCCAGCTGTTTCTAGTTTGTCAAGTGTTGTGCAGAAATCACAGTTAATACGTCTTCTGTTTAGATGGACAGTTAAGACCATCAGTTATAAAGTTAAGACCATCAGTAAGACCATCAGTTATAAAGTTAAGACCATCAGTTATAAAGTTAAGACCATCAGTTATGAAGTTAATACCATCAGTTATGAAGTTAAGACCATCAGTTATGAAGTTAAGACCATCAGTTATGAAGTTCAGACCATCATTACCCTGAGATTGTCATAGACCATAGCCATCATGCTGAAATATCCCTGAAGATTATGTTTTTGAAAATTGAAGTTATTTCACTCTACAGTGCATCATTGTTGTTTCATGTCTGTTTATTATGTTATTTATTTCCAATGAAATTCCATACAAATATTATCATATTTATGCATTTATTTTGTTGAAAGTTTTGCAGTTATAATTGAGAAAAAAATGGACCATAAAATTGAACATAACACTGTTCTGTTTAGATGATTCTTATGTATTCCTGAGGATAGGCCAGTTTATTGATTGTATCGATTATGTAACCATCAAAATTGAATATACTATACTGGTAATATTCAATATATTAAAACACAGTAAGTGTTGTGCATTTTAGTCAGATAGAAATACTTTATGCTTCTCTTCTCACATACAAATGAGGATGCGTTTCAGTTTCTCTAAGAATGACTTTAATTGGTGAGTTGTTGGATTGTTAGCTCAACACGTAATGTACAGATATCTTCACAGGTACATAATTATTTTGCATCATATGTACAGTATCTTATACCACTGTAGTAATGGAGATAATAATAGTATATATTATACTGATGCCGGTTCCTTGTGTAACAGCACTTATAGCTCTTCCACCGGTACCATTATCATTGTATAGTTTACTTGAATATCATGATTCAAGTTGTTTACCCACGTATAATCAAAATGTAATATATGTTTGTGTTATTGATTCTGTTTTTTCAAAGATATTTATGTGAACACTAATCTATGCAAAGTGAGTATTGGCTGAATGTATGTACTTATTTTATTACCATGAACTTTATTACCATACAAAATATAAAAAAGCTTAAACATAAACTTGTCATTGTGTATTTATTTTGAACCTCGTAAAGTGAAATACCAGAATGTGACCCTTGAAAATCATCAGAATGTATACAGTAAGCAGGAAATATGAATTGTGATATTTATTCAGGAAATAATATCAGCTAAAAACGTGAATTGCAGAGCTGAGGAAAGCTCCAACACACATGACATTTAATACAAAAAATTTTAACTAAGAATTTATGAACGTTTCACTGGATTTTATGGACGTTTCCTTCTTCATATATTCGAACAATAGAGAGGGTATGGCATCGAGGACTAATAGCTAAACCAGAAACCTTTGGCGGTTACGGTCAACTCAATTGGTTCAGTAGTTATATAAATAACCGCAATCAAAACGTATTTCTTAATGGAGCACTTTCCAATGCCGTAAGTATGAATGCTGGTGTACCCCAAGGTTCTGTTTTAGGGTCATTTCTTTTCAATGTTTACATTAATGATATTGCCCATGATCTTAACTGTACTACGAGGTGCATTGAGTGGAGACAGACAGATAATATGTACATCCCTGAATGCGAATTTCGACATTATTAACATCTGGGCAAGTAAATGGCTGATTAAAAAAAGACAGAAGCATTATTATTTTTATTGAGAAAGAATACTGACAACATTAAAATGTCTCGTCTGCTGGTAAATGTTCTTACCACATTGAAAATATAATTAAATCGGCTTCTAAAATGATATCTTCCATGCACAAGTTAAACTACTTGGTAAACAGATCTACTCTAAATAAAATGTATACAATATATATTAGACCTCACTTTGAATACGCTTATGAAGTGTGGGACGGGTGCACACAAGAGGATAGTGGATACTTAGAACGTTTACAACTTCAGGCGGTTAGAATTGTAACTGGTCTTCCTACCTATACCTCTAAAATACATTAATATTTTGAAACGGGTTGGGAGACTTTAAAGGAAAGGAGAAAGAAAAGAAAGCTTTTGTATTTACCAAGATGGCGAAGTAAAACATGTGTTCTAGCAGTCTCTATACTGTACTTGTCTTGTAGCTCTTTTATGAAAAGTGATTTCATAAGTTAACAAGGACTTTACAAGCAGTGTGTGTGTGTGTGTGTGTGTGTGTGTGTGTGTGTGTGTGTGTGTGTGTGTGTGTGTGTGAATTCTAGAGATAACACAATTTGACTGTGACCTGCATGTTAGATAAAAGGGACGACAACCTATATATATATATCATAAACGCAACGTGTCGTTCGTGGATACTCTACTATAGACCTAGTTTCAAACTACGGGTATATCTTTAACGTAACGGATCTTTAAAGACTGTCGCCATGCAAAGTCATCTACACGAGCGCCCTAGCTAGCTCTAACGAGGCAGACAGTTATGAGGAAACATTAGGAAAACAATGGTCGACAGTCCTCACACCTCATATGCACAGGATGCGTGAGTTCATCAGTGCAGTTCCACTGGGAGACTCGCCTACATTCAACATTGGCGACTATGGCACGGCTAACAGCTCATCCACGATGGGGGTTATTAGAGATCTATTGAGAACGTTGAGGGCAAAGCATGGTGAAGATGTGGAAATCCTGGTTATTCACGAAGAACAAAAATGTAACGATTTCAATGCTCTATTCAGCAACGTACATGGCCCTCTCTCGTATTTGCAAGACATGCAGAAGGTGCATGGGTTGGCATCTGCGACCAATTTCTTCAATCAGTGCGTGCCGAATAAGTTTATGCATTTCATTATGACGCCTGTGGCAGTCCATTGGTTGAGTAAGACTGTCCAATTGAAGGATGCAATATATGGATTTCCAGATGGGGACAAACACGAGCAACTTATCCTTTCCAAACAGGCTCTAGAAGACTGGGAGCAATTCCTTTTCATGAGGAGTCGAGAGCTCAGAAAAGGGGGAATACTCGTCGTAACCTCGCCAGCGTTGCACATTTCAGACTCAGAATGTCTCGTTAATTTGAATACTTACATGAGAATAATGAATTCGATTTGGACAGATTTCAGGAATAGGGATATAATTACTCCAGAGGAATTCCTCAACACAAATGTCCCCTTATTTCTCAGTCCTTTGTCAATGTACACATCGCCCTGGGGAGATCCGACATCTCGCATCTCAGCTTCTGGGTTGAAACTGGTTGTTGCCGAAGATGTCATCATCCCATGTGTGTTCCACGCTGCTTGGAAGGAAAAGCTGGAGAAGACCGGGGTTGACGACAGAGAAGAGTTCGCAAGAAAGCAAGAATTGTCGCACAGAAAGTGGAGTGTCAAAACGTTTATGACTGGACTATCGGACACTCGGACTACAGAGGAGAAGACTACGATTGTGGACAGACTGTACGAGACATTTCGGAAGAGAATTGAACAGCTTGATATTGACTCATTGAAAAATGAATGGAAATTAATTTTTCTTGTAGTTCAGAAGGAGTAAGACAAAGATATGTATTATTACATGTAAAAGTTATACCCACACTTTCCCAGGTTTATCGGTCAATATCCATACAGCTTTGGTCGTGTCTGAGGGTTACTCCGATACCTATACTTTGCATGTTTCCATGGTTGACCTTACAGGTTAAAGTTAAGCACGATCAAAGAAATACGTGTATATCGTGCATTAATCTCTATTTGTATACACTGTATATGCCATTAGTTATACAGTGTGACTGGTAATGAATAGACTTGATATTTTACACTTGCTATTGCTATCATAATGAGAAAAACAATATCTGGTAAATATTTTCCACAATTTGTAGATGGTATCTGGTTTATGGTGTTACAATATTGTATAATGTTCCTTAACATTTATTGAGTAGTAAATAGTATTTATATTGTAATTCAGTATTAATAAAATGCATGATACAATAACATACAAATACCTCTGGTATGTCTTGCTTGTAGATCTGGGTATCGTTTCTCGAAGCTCTCTTAGCCGCTAAGGGACCATAGCACTCTCTTAGCAACGTATTAGCTATCGGCAAA
>JAUTBZ010139030.1:0-13047 GCA_032361785.1 Lepetodrilus galriftensis | reverse complement strand
GGGCATATTTGTTCTATTGGAAAGGTTATAGAACCGCTTAGCAACAATGTCGTGTTACAATACATGCGTTCCTTTAAATATTTCTTTCAGTATATTACAAAAACGGTTTAGCCTAATACAGTAATAATGTCAATATTTATCAGAAAAGCACCCCAAAAAGAAACAGGGCCTACCTTCTGCGATAGTCTACATCTTTCGAATATGGCGTAATATTCAATCAGTGATTTTAAAGTAAAGTTTATATCAATGTTGGGATGCATGTCTTAAAAAAATCCAATAACGTTGAAGAGATATTCGTGCACAGAGGTTCAGGAACGAGAAACAATGGCAATCAGTGTATTTCTTATGTTACCGCCTCAGGTGCAACAGTCTGAACGCATCCACAACCCCAAAACTCCTAACCCCTATCCCCTTTACAGGTAACATTATTATTGATGGGAATCTATACGTTGAAGATGCTCTCATCGCAGTCTAAGCCGGGTTTTAATTACCATTCTGTCCAATTGCTCTTGTGCTCTCCGATTGCAAAGTGCCGCATTATGGCGTCAAGATGGCGGACATGATTGATGACGTCATTAGCGCGGGAAGACAGATTTGTCACAGGTAATATGAAAGCGTGGGTGTCGAGGAATGAAGTGGGGGTGGTATGCTGTTTGAAACTTTAAAACTGTAATTGTTTAGTAGAATGCATCTGAAATTTTAAAGTTATAGTTTCCGTAACTACCAACAATGTAGGTCTATATTATATATGAATTATGAAACAATTAAGTCCATGGTTAATTTAATATGTATACAAATACAGAAACACTTATGTTTAAATAATCCCAATGAAATAAATATATATGGTATGCTAAGTGATTTAAAAGTTACTATGCACGTTCATATACAATGCGTAAAGAGGTGAGATGTTTTAAATGTATATACATATAAAATATATGTAAACATATTCCCGTTGAAATAAATATAAATAGGTTCTATATTCTAATAGGTGTAACTGTTGTTAGGAACGTTTATTTATTTAAAGAGCTCTAGCAGTATAAACAATACTAATTTAGCATATAATTACAAATGGCATCCTAAAATTCCACATTTTATATATACCAAACAAAGCAAAATAAAGCATATTTATATTATATAGTTATCAAACGTTATTCGCTAATGCCACTGTGACCAATATTGGTTGAAAACATATCAATACGATGTTTCATATTAATTAATAATGTAATGTACATGTATATCAATATACATGTATTGACTGATGGGTACCGAATGATGCATAGCATATTTACAGAATAACATCATATTTATGAAATTCTATCTCCCAAATGTGACTAAATAATATTCACCAAACAAAATACATAACGAAAAGGATACAGTTTTCATTATCCAAATACCTTAAATGCACGAAATAAATATAACAACATAAACAATAATTACAATTATAACAAAAATTAAACTATGACATTTCTAGAGAAGTACTTACGCTACTGTAACTTCGTCAAGATATATGTGAGAATTAAAACACACGGATACAGTAGAATATGTTACCCAATAAACGGTTGTTAGAATCTTAAAGACAACTTCCTTGTATAGATAACTCAAATTCAACTGTCAGATGTTCCATACTCTCGTAGATTATCGCCATGGTCAGATAACGTCACGCATAAACGTCCATCCCTACGACAGACGTACAGCGTTCTAATAGTTTTATTACTTAACGCTGCATGGGTGTTTAGCTAACGGTTGGACAAGACAGCAACTTCTCCCCGTGCCCCTTATCACGAGGAACCCTAACCCGCGGCCCCGCTCAACGTAACGTCAACAGTTTCGCACGTGATGCACGAGACTAACGCTGATAAAGCAAACGTCACTTCCACGATGCGCGTAATTAGGACTGGGGTATGACAAACGCACGTCGCTCTGGCTGTGATACAATCGTAATTAAGACAAATATTAGTCAGTTATAATCAGCAAACGCCAAAAGTCGACGTTATTTCGATCGCGTGGAAGTGTGACATCACGTCGGTTACAATAACGCCAGTGTCAGAACTGCTAACGACGGCGACACCCCGATGTTTGGATTTTCAACGAAGAGTGTTGTAATGGGGGTAATATCTTCAGTATCTGTAAGCCTGGCTAGTACTGTGGGTATGTTGTCAGGATATGTCTGTCTCGATCAGTAGGAGATGCAATGTTTATATGATTAATTGAGTAATTCGATTGACGCGTGTCAAGTGTTTAACGATATGCATATTCGATATAATGTGTCGCTAAGATATATTGGAGATAGTGATATGTATCGAAATAGAAATAATTTTCAAATGTTATGCATTTATTATTTTATGAAATTTGATAGGCTTACAAGTATACGTACTTATAATTACTTCTTTTATGTAACTTCTTTTAATGATCTCACACACGCACACACGCCCGCACACATACACACACACATACGCAAACACACACACACACACACACACACACATACACAAACACATACACACACACACACACACACACACACACACACATACACACTGCCTTGAAGAAGATTAAGATTGCTTTTAAAGAAGTACTGTCTGCTGTCTTCAGATGTCATGCCAAACTTTGGGAGAACTGTAGTTCCAATATCTAGCTTCCCTTTGGGGAAGAAATATTTCCATTTCAGTACATGGATGGCACCCATTATGATCCAAATTTGCATCTCATCAACTAGAGGGAAACCAGATATTCACGAAAATACAAACTTTTAGCCTTTCACATTTCCATAGAATATTTTCTTCTTGTTGTCAGCCAGTAATCACTCTTGAAGTGAATAAAAGGACATGATAGTTAGTTTTTTATGCTGATGATAAAATAACCAGTTTTCGTATGGTATTGATTGTTGGATTTCATTGTATGTTGAACCAGTGGGATCAGATGATCAGCTACAATGTATAGCAGCTTGTCAGTTGTTAGGAGGATAGTAGACAATATGACGGATGTCCTTGCAATGGGGCATACATGTCCTTTAATATTTCAAACTATTTTTGTTCCTTTCACATTTTACTATATACTGTTTCGTGAATATTTTCTTTTTTTAAAGTTGTAAAATATTTGTTGGAATCTTGTAGAAGTTTGTTTCGATGTTCTATGAGAGACTAGATAAGTCAAGTCTGGTCAATCACACAAGTGTTGTTTGATGTCAGTGTAAGGCTATAGGTGGGCTGGCCAGACCAATTCCTAGTGTGTTACCAGCCTCTATCAGCTGTGTATGACTGGACCCAATCATCTACTGACCTTGTACAAATCACATCCGTAGGTCAAGTCAAGAGACGCGGGAAGTCAATAACTCTGTACGATGATGTTTACGTAGTCTTCAGAAAAATTCCCAAAATGTCAGTGAAACTATGTATTATCATGTGCGGTATCTGATATTCCTTCTCAGCAGTGTGTATGTTGTTATTCCAAAGTTATAAAGCAATTACATTTTCCCCAAATTATTTCCTGAGACAATCTCTGTTGTATGTCTTTAGGTTCACCACTGGAACTTTGGTGCATATAGGTATATGAGTTGGTATAAGACTTCATGACTTATTTTAGCAAATCAGGAGAGAGAGAGAGGCGGGAGAGAGATGCTGGAGAGAGACATAGACATATTTTGACTAATCGGAAGAGAGACAGACAGACCAAGACAGGGAAACAAGACAGAGAGGGAGAGAAAGACTGACTGACAGACAGATAGAGACACACACTAAGAGAGAAACAGACAGATGGACAGACAAACAGAAAGAGAGAGAGGCCAAGAGAGATAGACACACAGACAGACATACTGGTAAACAGACAGACAGAGAGAGAGAGGAGGGAGGGAGTTATAGACAAAAGGTAGAGAGAGAGAGAGAGAGAGAGAGAGATTTTCTATGCCATAACAAAGTTGATTGTTATGTAAACTCTTGTTATTGGTGCATCCTGCCAGATCCTCCTGGATCAATCCACGGCATTCAATAGCAATCAATGCTCCCCAGTGTTTTATTACTGGTCAAGCTTCCTACGATTGCCCACAGGCCACCAGCTGCCTCTGTTTGCTTTGGCCACAGAGCACAAATATTTGTTGTAATAAATATGGATCCTTGTACAGGGCATCGCTCACAGTTTATGTAAAGTCAAGGTCCAGATGAAGAAGCACTGGAACGCTGCACAAAGGTCTTTACCAGCTTACCAGTCATTAAGCATTTCCTGAGGGGTTGTTGCGAGTGTGGACAGCATAGACAGATTGCTGATTGAGGATCAATTACCTCACCTCTGTGCTGCTTGCTCACACTGTAATCCAGTAACATCGCAGACAATATTTGACTTTGCCATTGCAGGTAGCAGTGGCATCGATTTGCAATCATTGCAGTACGATGCCTGAAACTTATTACAGAGTTTGAGAACATCATTGCTGGCACGAAATGTCCGACTTGGTTGATATGGCTCTGGTTCTACGTAGAAATGCCACCAGTCGTGGGATTATTGCAGATTGGAGACTTGGTAAATATATCCTCTCAGTGGAACAGAGTTCATAAAAAGCGTTCTGTCCATGGAAGTCGAAACGACGAAATCAAAGCAGGAGGCATTAATTGCGTTTTGTCCACGGTTTAGGTTTTGTCCACGGTTTAGGTTCGTCTTTGATGAAATGGAAGAAAAGAGTTATGAGACTAAATGCCAGGGCTGTGTATGATCAATGCGGCTACAACTGGATCAATCAGTTTGAAACTAGGAGGAATATAAATGAGGATTTAACACGACTTACATGACTAAGCTTTCAGGATTTTTCAACTTGATAGTTTTTGATTTCTGATTATTTTCCAGTTGTTTAGTTGCTAATATTCTTTCTGTCCTTTGTGTTCTGTTGGATTCAAATGTTTATGAACAGAGGACAATATAGTTTAATTGATTTTGTCTTGAAATAATCTTAATATTTGTAAAACCAAGCTGTGAGATGAGAATAGAAAACTTTGGGTATTTTTTTTACATATAATAAAAGTTATAACATCAAGAATTTAGTATGAAGCCACTTAAAATAAATGATTAAGTTGTTAATCTGAATATATTGAAAACATTGCGTCAGAGGAGGGCTGCAAAAAGAATAATTGAATTAGATTAGTCGAGTTGATTTTTACATAGACTGATTTCCCCTTGGAATTACATTGGTAATTGGAATGAGAAAGTAGTAGTATTTTTTTTTGAGAAGCAAAAGGATTAGATGTTGAATTTAGGAACTACTGCATGCCTTCTATAAAAATCAATGTTTGTTATGATGCACTTATCGTTCCTAAATAAATATATTTTTATATTAATGCTGCAATCATTTGTATTGCAGCCAATGAGAAAAATGATAAATATTGACCTTTGTGTCTGATTAACGATGTTTATACTGACCAGTACTGTCGTCAGAATACCCCCCCCCCCCCACCCCCCAGAGTATTCCTAGACTGATGGAATCTACCCGAGAGCTTTGCTGAAAGTTTAAAGATTACCTCGGTCAGTGTTGAGGTCTCGGACAGACTGGAAGATGTACAGCGATCAAACATGAGTCGGTATTGATCAGAAACGGCTATGAAACAAAACAGGGCTGCAAAATCACATCAGAGGAGATAGGGGAATCGCACAAGTCTGGGATAAGGGGTAAATTGAATAATGTAGATGTAACAGTACACAGACGTACATTGTAAGTATGGGTTGGGGAGGTGTGAACTGCTAAGGAAAGAAGCTAGCACCTGTGAGACTGGAAAAGAAATTATATGTGTTATGGGAATTGGGTGAATGGAGGGAAGACCTCGTAATGTTGGCATACTTTCACATAAAAAAATGGCTGATTTGATTTATTATCACTTGTGTACTTTTATGTTTTTAGAGTTCTTCTGTCTGACCTTTTTTTCTTCAAGATTATAAAGATTTATTTTATACCAATTTTAGAGCTGTGTATACCAAATTTCCATTATCTTTTTTGTCAACAGTCTAAATTAGTAATATTAGATTCAATGCCTTGTAGAATCCATATGTAAAGTGCATGTTCAAAGTGCTATATACAATTCCACGGGTCATTAGATCAGTGTGCACTCGGTTGGCCTTCTCAAATCCCTGTGGTGGAACTCAAGATGTTTTCTAACACTCAAAGGTCAGAGTTTATATTATGGATGCAGGTTCATCTGAAAATTTTCCTGAATTCTGTTGACGACCTGGTAAATAGAGGCCATCTTCTAATCTATGACATCCATCATGTTGAGGGATTGGGTGTACGCCGGTGATGCTCCTTTCTGTGGATCATTGTGGACTATTTGAACAAGGAATGGTATGTGTACATATGTCACACTCACAAGATTTATGAAGCCCTATCCTTCAAAACATTGCATCTGAGACAGATTGTGATCTGTACTGGTTGATGTTTCCTTCTATCTAAGTAACAATACGCAGATAACAATACTCATACATCTGTGTCAAGGTGATCTACACTGGTTAAGGTGAAGGTCAAGTCAGGTCAAGATATTGGGGAAAAAGTCCTATAGGAACAGGAATGAATGCTGCTATGATGGCATGAACGGACTATCAGCCAGCAGAAAATCCATAGGATCTTCCTACAATCTAGTGAAGCCAAGTGTAGGTCTATTTGCAGTTTGCCTCAACAGCAACACTACCTTGTCATGGTAGCTCATATGCTGTGGTAACATTGACTACAAAGTTTAGATGCTATGGAAGGCAGTGTATGTGTCAGCTATCTACTGAACAGTATCCACCAAGACATGGTCCACACTGCTTAGATCTGTTTTCATTTTGCCTCAATCAAAATGCCCCTATCTGTGACCACAGGAACTGAGTTGCTCTGGAAGGTAGTGAATGCCAGCTACCTATTGAACATCCTCCTCCAAGACATGGTCCACACTGCTTGGATCTTGCCTCGATGGAAATGCCCTTGACCACAGGAACCAAGATGTTCTGTAAGGCAGTTGATGTCAGCTACCGACTCCCAGTAGGACATCCTCTTCCTCTATCTCCTCCTCCTCTACCTCTACCTCTTCTTCTTACTCTACCTCTTCCTCCTCTTCCTCCTCCACCACCTCATATTCCTCCTCTTCCTCTACATCCTCCTCCTCCTCTTCATCTACAAGGTCCACCACACTGTTGCTGTCTGCCCTTCCGCAAGAACAAGTGAAGAGCTGCCACTTCTCAAGCAACAGCTGTACACTCCACACACTTTGTTTTCCGAGATATTCTTGAATTGGCTGTCACCAGTCTGGCCACTTTCAAAGCACATTTTAACCCAGGTATATCAGTCACATTGACACTCAAAGCACATTTTAATCCATGTATATCGGCCACATTGACACAGATGGATGGAATGGACCAGTTGATTCACTAATCACACAGTTTCCAGACGGACTCTTGCATCCAGTGGATGAACATGATTCCTCCCAAGGTACAATCAAGTCCCAGAGCAGAGCTAATTAAAGAAGCATTAGCGGGCATGTAGGCAGGCCACCTCTCGCCTCGCAAGGCACCTCCTCAGTTGACGGTCCTCAGAGACTCCGCACTGCCCTAAGTGTCTGGCACAAAGTCAATTCTACATGTCCCAGATTGAATTATACGTATTGTCCTTAAGACTGTCACCAGCCTGACATTTGAACTCCACCGAGTGGTGTGACCTGGTGGGGTGGTCCACAAGACGACTTTACACCTAGCGCCACTTCCAGGCATGACTAACACCTGGTACTCTGTATTCCACAAGATGAACAGAAGCCGCCCTGCTTCTGTAGACCTTATGAACATTCATTGTTAGGACATCTATGGACCTTATGAACATTCATTGTTAGTACATCTATGGACCTTATGAACATTCATTGTTAGGACATATGGACCTTATGAACATTCATTGTTAGGACATCTGTAAATAAAAAGAAGCTTAAATACAATTCATCATGAAGGTGCTAAGATCGTTCCGCAAAACAACGGTAGGGTGATCATAAGGATTCTATCAAGATATGGTTGAACATTATCATTGTATTTATGAGGGAATAATTCAGAGATTTCAGAGATTTCCTTTTCTGTTGATTTGTATTTTGGAGGTAGTCATTTAAATAAATGTATTCTGAATACATTATAATGAACATGATTTGTGGTGGGTCAACAGTAATTTCGAACACTGGTTTCAAAGGGTGAAAGTAAATAGCTGTTTTGAATATGAATATTTGGCTGAGAAAAAGGTGTGACACAGACTATCAGTATTTCCATGAACATCTCAAGTGGTTTCCTAGTTGTAATATTCATGATGGTAATGGAGGCTAACTGACATGTTAGTTTGTATCCTAGCCTTAGTCTACAGTGCAGGGCAGGTTTTGAACTATGTTTATCTTCTCCATTATACAGATAACCTTTTCCAAGCCATCATTCTACCTGCATGTTGTATGACCGGCATTGATTTAGCATTTTACTCATCATTGATTTAACATTTTATCCAGCATAGGTACCGCATATCTGACGTCAAGAGACAATTAATGCGGAAAATAATGGGAATGTGTATACGCAGTTAGTGCCAGTTGGTGCCATCAATTAGCGGAAACAAATACGCTTGAGCATAGAGGACCAGCCCAGCATGGCGCTATGACAGCTACATCAATATCGCAAATAGTGGTCCTTTTGTTCCTCCATATCTCTGCGGCCCTAGACCTGCCAATGAGAATGGGAGAGTTATGGAAATGGTAGATATAGGGTGGCCGTTGAATATTGTCCGGAGAAGAATGCCATGTTTGTAGTGTACCCAACCAGTACTGGTTCAATAGCCGTAAAGCTTTTATCTCCAGTGCACAAAGACAGCAGTTTGCCGTTTTCTTACATTCAGAGGTCGAGAGGTCAGGGTAGACCTCGTTGTTTTATCTGTAATTACTCCGGCAAAACATTATTGCACTTATTGGTCAGTACTTTGTATATTGTTGGGTATTGGGAAAAAAATATGGAAATTGTAGTTGGTGTATTTAGGAGTCTTTGGGACATAAACGTGTTGTTGAGTACAAATTTGTATGTTTTATGGTAATATTTATGTGCTGAGATGGAAATGCATTACAGTCTGACAATAAAGCATTATTAATGTTTTCAGCAGGGCCAAGAACCTTTTCTTATTTTAATATTTTAACATTTCTTTATCAATATTTTGCACTTGGGGCTAGTTATTTTTCTATTATTTCTAAAAATGTATGTCATTATAAGTAAAACTTAAAGTAGAAAGAAAGAAATTAAAATTATAATCTCCCTTTCAGAAAAGTTCATGGACCAGTATTGAGCTACTTTATCGTTTCTCATGACGTCAATTGGGATTTGGCCTTAACAACACAACCTGCATTTCAGCGCGCACAGTGTATTAAGATCGCTTAGTGAATTAACTTCTCCTGCCATTAAAAAGTAATGTCATCAGCTGAAGTAATGCATTCCTTCACTTTGTTATTGCTGTATCTAGGCATCCACTTTCCGTGTTTATGTTCCGTGCTCCACGCGGACTGCGCTCCGACTCCAGAGCTGTGTCCCGAGGCTGCATGTTGTTGTCTGTCCGTATGAGTGGAGAATGTTCCTACAGTGTCATGGTTTACGAATATACACTCGCTCTTCCTCCCAGCGATACGGCCTGGTAAGACCTTCCTCCCAGCGATACAGCCTGGTAAGACCTTCCTCCCAGCGATACAGCGAGTTAAGACATAGCTACATTGTCCACCGACGCTTGTATCCTCACGCCTTTGTGGCAATCGACAGCACCGAGAAGGTAATTGTCTCGAAAAATTGCCTCCCCATCTTCCAAACTACTTTTATTCATTTTATCAGAAATTAATCATGTGGTTACCGGAGTCTATTACCGCCAAACTAGATGGCATACCACTAGATGCTGATCTAAAACTATTGTGGTCGGAATTGAATTTCTTCAGTTTATGGGATTAAATCAGGCCCCGAGCCTGTCATTTGATTGGTTAGTCCACAAGCCAGAGTTGATCCCTCCGAGTAAGTTTACTCAAAGTTCAAAGTCGGCTTTATAGTAAATTCAACAAAATCAATATTTAGTACCACGTGAAATTACGGGCCGATCGCTCTGGATGTATCCGCACAGAGTAATGCTGGAAGAAAGGTCTGATTGAATTGCCCTAAAACATTTGTGGATGAAGTATGTGGCTACACACATAGCTGCGGAATCAATAGGATAGTTTGACGTCTGTAGACTAACTCTAACTTCTGCTCATTAACTGTGTCACTTCTACAGCAATTCGGCTGTTATTGATGGGATCGGAACATTCCGGCGGAACTCATGCCACGACACCTCCAGGGACCCGAGCCCCGCTCTCGTCATGCACTCGTCATGCATTCGTCGCGTCGCGCACATGTCACGTCAGCTGATGCCAGATGTTGCTGCTCCCCGGTGTTCTATCAGATGAAGTCTGTTGGCGATCCCGTCACCTGCATCAATCCTGTTTGTGTCTAATGTGCAGGTAATGCAGAGGAAATCACCAATCTGTCGGAGGGAAATCCATACAGTGTATTATGTGTATTGTGGAGTCTGCCTGTGATAACACTGCATCAGCCACCGTCGGTGCCAGTCCCCCCTCCATTCCCGGCACGTGAACCATCTGTTGTCGGTACACGCTGCTCCACACACGTGGGATTAGTGCAAATGCCATCGCTCACCCATCGCCGAAATTCCATTCCTCGTCGCATCCCTGCACGCGCGAACTCTCGTAGTTGACTGACATTTTCGACAGGTGATCAGATCGCTACATGCAGGTATTGTTTGTGGTTGTCTATAGGATACACAGGACCTACCACCCTCTAGCATTGAAGCATTAAAAAAAAACCTCGAGGGATGTGAAACCCTGTGAAACCCGGGTTCCTATCTGCCAGTGTGATATTGGTACTGGGATATAAAGTGATGTGGAAGTGTTAATCTCCTACCACTAACCCAGTGTCTCTCGGTGCCACGGTGGCTAAACCAGACAGGCGATGTGGCAGGCAGGTATTGCCAGAAAACCTCTTCATTGGAAGCACAATGGGATTATGCTGATGCCATTTCAACCGCTCTTATTACATCAGTAGTCTCGGACCCAATAGTAGCAGGATGCCACGGTTTCCTGTCGGACGCTCCAGATCTCGGATAACCCCATTGGAAATCGCGTATTTGGAGACGCGTGCGGTCAGGACAGTGTGAAAATTTTCGGGATTTCATCTTCTACTCGGGGATTATGATTTCATTAACCGTGCCAGTTTCCCCCACTCCGAGGCGGAGACATTCCTGGATTTGGTGAGTGGAGATCGACCAAGCATGTCCTCATTGTAAATTTATACCAGACCTAAACAGCTATTAAGTGCAGCACTTGAGCTCGTGATGTTCTGTGTTTATCAAGCAGTTCCATTACTCCCAGCATGTCCATTCTGTAATCCTGTCATTCGAGTTCATGTATTTTACATATGTATTTTAATCCCTCTCGCTGAAATAGTGCACTTTTGTTTACGGATTTTCTGACATTATCGCATTGAACAAATATGCATGTTTACTCGCCCATTATTCAATCAATTAATCTTGTTTTTTCTTTTGTTCATTTTATGTAATTTGATGTGTAGTTTATTGCTTTGTTAAGCCGTAGGTATGAGTATTTTGAGGATGGTTGCAGTGCGTGGGGGTAGTTGGATGTGGGAAGTCATTTATACAATTTGTTATGTCATATGTTATATATCATATATCATATATCATATGCTTTGTCATAAAGACAAACCAACATTTTTTAATCATTTACTCTCTTATAAACAAAATTCATTTAAATTAATTTTATTTTATTAATATTATTAAGCAACCATCAGGAAAAAAATTAATTACATTTGATTAAATTCTCAAGTAGATTGTAAAAGCTATTGGATTTTCTTCTCAGTACTATATGCAATGAGGATGCCAGTTTAGGGAATAATTCCCTATTTTATGGTTGTGTCTGTCATTGATTGTTGTAATTCCGATGGGAACTGTAAGTCCTGATATTTGTAGGTTATCAGGTCAAAGTAGTTTCTGTATAGTTCTCCTTTATTACCAACAAATGTATGAAATTACTGTATGAGAGATAGACGGCAAAATGTGCCATTGTGTATCCCAAGTATTGCCAATTTAGCAAATTGCCTGACATGTATTACAACAGAATGCTGTAACGAGGGATGTGCAAGTACGTCCTTGGTTCTCGCTACCTTTACTTGGGAAGATAAAGCTTTTGCTTAACTGGAATTGTTGGGGAAATTTCTTGTATTAATGTGCCTTAGCAAGGCGTGAGGTTCAGAATTCTCAAGAATATTGATCGGGGGGTCTGACAAGCTGGTGGTTGTAAATAATTTAACAATGTTTATACTCATGAAACACGAGATAACACCCTGTGAAATGCTGGCATTAAAAAATATCATGATGGCTTCAATTGGAAATAAAACCTAAGTCACTTTGAATATTGATTTAAGTGAAACGGAACGGACTTCAATTACGTTGCAGATCGTGTCAATGCAATTCATCTGGAGCGGAATATCAAGTTTAATCTGATATGTTTGTGAAGAAATTAGATCAGTTTGTTTTATTTGTTTGAGCGTGTTTTTCCCATGTAGCTTAAAATGTACATTATTAATGTGTTTAAACTATGTAATAAGACACACTGGTGATCAGTTGGCTTGCTTGAACTTGAAGCACCTACAGCAACAGTATAGTAACAGCAACAGCAACAGCAATAGCAACAGTAATATACCAACAACTGTACCTACTGTATCTACAGATTTTGAACACAGGGGCGTGGGAAGCGGATAATGGACGAACTCAGTTCAAAACCACTCAATATTAAATTTATATTCAAAATAATATTTTTTTATATTTCGTTTCGATTTGTTGAATAATTTCTAACTATTTATATCACAGTTGATAAACACGTATAATCGGACAAACGAATTTCAATCTGAGACTAATTACGCTTGATTTATCCACCCAAACGTTGTTATTTAGTGATGTACTTATCCCCCAGCACTCGATAGTTATAAAACAAA